>CAUYPK010150579.1:0-10061 GCA_963574355.1 Loris lydekkerianus | reverse complement strand
TTCTTAGTAAAGTATCTCAAGAATGGAAGAAAAAGTACCCAATGTACTCAGCCCTACTATGAAACTAATTTAGGGCTTTCACATGAAAGCTATAACCCAGTTACAACCTAAGAATAGGGGAAAGGGGGAAAGGGAGGGGAGGGAGGGGGAAGGTGGGTGGAGGGAAAGGTACTGGTGGGATTACACCTGCGGTGCATCTTACAAGGGTATATGCGAAACTTAGTAAATGTGGAATGTAAATGGCTTGGCACAGTAACTAAGAAAATGCCAGGAACGTTATATTAATCATTGTGATGAAAATGTGTCAAACGGTCTATGAAGCTAGTGTATGATGCCCCATGATCATATCAATGTACGCAGCTATGATTTAAAAAATAAATAAATAAATAAATATAATAGACTCCTAGGTAACTTTATTTATTTAAGATGTGCAGAACATCCAGTGTTCTCCTGATTTTAGAGAAAATTCAGCAATCTGAACTTTTTTTATCCCCTGATTTTGAGTAAATTGGCTTAATACTTTTTACAGATTGGAAAAATGTAACAAAACTTTCACCCCTTTTTGTTCTGGTTTATCAAAATTCTTCTGTACCTGTCTAAAAGATATTTTTTTCTATCACATTACAAACTTTTATACCTCAAGCCTATATGAGAAATAAGCCCCATCCATACAGGTGGAAACAAGTGACATTCACCTTCAGAGATGCTATCACCAACTTCCCTCATCCAAACTTGTCATATCTCCAGATACTGGGATTGTACTAGATTAGGAAGATTAGGAAGACGATTGGAGACTGAGCCTCCATCTCTGAAATTTACCACATGCTCTACTTCAGTGAATAGTACAGATTCAAAATCTGACAAGAGAGTTCTCCTTAATTGTTTCCAAAGTGCCCTGTTCAGCAAATAATACTTGAATGATTCCAACAGCAGATGTTTTCAATCTTCCAGAATATCATTTTTTCCATGTCTTGTCATGGTAACAACTTCTTAGCTTCCTCAGTTCTGTTTTTCAATGATGACTTGCTTCTGTCATTGCTCACATTGACCATCCACTGTCAAGACAATAGCTGGAAACAATGACCGATTCTTACGGAGAGTTTAAGAAATACACCACATTTCCCAAAATGTCAATGAACTTGCATACTGGCCAAGTTTGTTAGCACAACTAAAATGTAGAGTTATTATTTCTTTCCTTAGATCACGTTATGCACCAGGTAATTTCATCCTTGGATAACATTAGTGAACGTCTTACTTTTAGGAGGCCCTCAGAAAATAATTATACCCACCAGTTCTGTCAAAGGTTTAGTTAATTTGCCATCACAGACAAAAGCACTTACAAGGCAATAATTCAAATTGCAATACAAGTCTAAAACCATCAATTCACAGATCACTCTTTCCAGAAATGAATTTGATATAAAAAGTAACATAAAAATTTCAATTAGATTATGAGTACAGTCTGTGATTCAGGCCTTATCTTAGCATGGGAAGTTTTTAATTTAATTCATTTTCCTTCTGAGAGGAGTTATTTGATGCTGTCTCACAGTAATAAAGATGAGTGCCTAAGTCCTGTTTCCAAACCTATCGTTTTTTGATTGTTGCATATGTATTTTTATGTTTCATGTTGGCTCATAGTGTGTGGTATGTGTGTGTGCACGTGTGCACGCCCATATGCAAGCAAATTCTTCCTATAATACTGGTCCCATGTGAGATTGATAATGGCAGAAGGCACAGATAATGAGAACAATCAGGGGCCCAGCAGCAATAAACAGGTTGATAACAAGTAGAAAAATACCGTCAATGTCCACAAATCTATACCCCCGCTCCGTGCCCATTAGCGGAGAACTGGATTAAGTAAACTATTTTATCAACATTACAGAAAAGTTACACCATTTAAAAAGATGATTTAATTTTATGATTGCTTCTATGGGAAAATCTTTCAGGAGTATTAATGAATGAAAGCGCTTAATGTTACATAAGATATTAAATCAATATTAAAGTAATACACACAGGAAAACAGTTAAAATATATGTAGTATTTTAAAAACATATTTGGATAAGTATTTTTTATGAGTATGGAAATGAAAGGATATCATCTACAAAGATCAACATCAAATCTAAAATAGCAATTACCTCCAGGCAGTACACCAATGTTTCACTGTGTGCATCGACAGAAACATAAACTTAATGAGTACTGTCTGTGATTTAAAAATAAGAATGTATTCATCATGCATAAAGCAAAAACTAAAAATAGTTTTTTAAAAAAATTATCAAACACCTTACAGCAAAAATACAAGCATATTTCCATGTAGGTGTTCAGTGGGACATATCATAATACAGCATCAAGCATCACTTGTAATTGGCACATTGTTTGAATGCAAACTACATATAAATTGTTGTCTTGGGTAAAATATCTCTTTTACAATTTTGTTCATCATTATTTTTAATTTTGCAGATTATGCACATCATATCAAATATTAACCTTTACTCTACCCTAATTATCATAAATGCAGAATTGGAGCTTGCTGAATTGTTTATTTTCCATAGGAACCGAACATATTAAAAAATAAAGTTGAATTAAAAACAATAAATGACATTGATTTTAATTACTATATTAATTAATAGGTTAAAAGTGACAGCAGCCCTAACTCAAAGTAAGTTCAAAAAAAAAAAAAAAATGAAGATAAACCAGGGTTGTTAAAAAAATAAATAAATGTCACATTGCTGGAACTTGGGAACTCTGAAAACTTCAGGCACTGAAATCTTGGCTGTACACCTTCAGGATTCTCTTTTATGTTACTCAACTCTTTACGAGCCCTTTTCATTGATAAAGGGCCACCACCTCCCTATTTACCTCCCCAGCTCTGGGGCCCAGTGTCA
Organism: Loris lydekkerianus; assembly: GCA_963574355.1. NCBI lineage: Eukaryota > Metazoa > Chordata > Mammalia > Primates > Lorisidae > Loris > Loris lydekkerianus. Next base: position 7,182 of record CAUYPK010150579.1, on the reverse strand, counting down.
CAATCTCTTCACCTTCAGGTCACACTACAAAATGAGAGAATTCATAGGGAAGAACTCTTTCAAGTGTGAATCACATGCTGTTCCTCAGTCCATAAGTGAATCAAGGGGACAAAGGGTTTATAAATGTTAGGGCTTGATTGGAAGGAACCCAAGATTAGCAGCCCCACTAAGATCTTACCATTGGCAATTAGATGAGCAGTTTTCCAAAATGAGTAGGGATTCTATGTTAGGGTTGGGCTTGGTGGGGTATGTAGACTAATAGTAGATGCCTACTACAACAATAATATCAGTAGGTATAGAATATAATCTCGTCAATTACTACTGTTTTCCAGACAATTTTAACTAGATATCCTTTCTATCCAATCTGGTTTGGATCTTTGATATAGTTTGATGATTATTTTATATTTATACGTTTGACACTTTTCTTTCTCTGAGGCATATTTTTCACTATTGTACCTAATCTCCTAATTCTATTTTTGGTTTCTCTTTCTAAAAACTAAGTTGACTTCCTCAGAAGAATTCTTAGTAAATCCACTATTTCTTGAACAATATATCAGGTTGGAAAAATTGGAGCAAGAAATATTCTATGTTAAGTATATATGTATATATAAGAAAGTAATACAAAAAATATAAAAATGGAATGTTTATAAAGGTTTAATACTACTGCTGGATATTTTCACAAATATTTTGTACCTTATGATAAATGGAACTTCAACTGACAATTGGATTAGACATGTATCTTGGTCTTGACATTGGAATGCAGTTATTGACCTTCATAAACTGAGCAGGAAAGATCAAAAGAAACCTGATATTTGAGCACAGGATCTGTCTGTCAATTTTTCCCCACTGACATGACATCTAATAACAAAAATAAAACAAATGTTTGTAAGTCACAACTGCCTCACTGGTGTGCCACTGGAGTCCTGGACTAGAGCAGTGCTGACATGTTTTCCTGCTGCAGGTTCCATGATCTAACAGGTTCATGATCTGACAGGTCACAATTATGGCAGGTTGAAGCCTTCATTGTTCTCCCCAGTTTTTACTCCTGCATGGAGGAGCAGATTAATGCAATTCTGGGCAATTATACATGCCTCCTTCCACAGGGAGTCATGTTCTTACACTTCATCCTATGTTGTCTTTCTGTGTTTGCTTTTAATTCTAGGTCTCCTTCCTCCTTGAGAACTTTATCAAATTAGTCTTAGCATTTCTTTCCTCTGATTTCATCTATCACCAGTCCAGAGGGTCAATAAGAATGTTCAATTATTCTATATCCCAAATAAACATCTTAACCTTGCTTTTCACTCAATATCATGCTTTTATCTTTACTGAAAAACATTTTCAGAAGTGGTTTGTGGCTTTTCTTATTTCAATTTCTCATTCTCCACTGAGTCCCCAAAGAACTGCAATCTAATTTTGTGTCCATAAATTGAACTTAAAAGAGAAATTAATGATCTCCAACTTGCCAAAATCAACCACTGTTGAATGAGATCTTTTTAGATCACATTCCTATAAAATTACCACTGTTTTACGGTACCTTCTTGAGACATTATCTTTAATTATATTTTTATTCCTTTGCCAGTTTTCAAATATCTGTTCATTACTTTAATATTTACCTAGAGTGATTTCCACAGTAGTTGCTAGTATGTATGTTGGTCTCCCTTTCTCCTCCTGAACTTAATTAAAGACATGTCCTATATTTTCATCATTAGATCAGTTTTTCTCTTCTCTTCTGCTCTCTTCCTTTGCAATGTTACCCATTCATATACTACTGACTTTTGTCTATATGTCTATAATGTCCATATCATTATTGCTGATGCTAGCAACTTCTCCCAAACTTTATTTCCAAATTCCTGTTGTTTATAAAGTACTTTCATTGGCACTGCAAACTCATTCACTCAAGAAATAATGTTACCTCCTTAGCCTGATCTTCTTTTTCATTTACTATCAAAGAAATACTCTTCTGACTTTCCATGCTAACCAATTTACTGAGCTTGGTGTCCTCCCTGACCATGATCTTTCCCTCTATCCCCATATGCAGTCTTTGTTGAGCTATGAAGTTCTGACCCTAGCATGTCTTTGGAAAATTTTTATTCCATCTTAAGACAACTTTCTTAGATCATACTTTTTATTCATGATATTCTAATTTTCTGTCTCAGTGTTCTATGGCACCTACCATTTCGCTTTTCCCATTAATTCTACCAGATTACTAGAATCTTCATTACAAAACTCTTATGTTTCTACTCTATTGCTCTACATTTCTCCAGAATTTAGATAAAAAATCCTAATATGAATCATGTGTCCTCTTCTTGTCCATGTGTAGCATGATCTAAATTCTTCTAAGGTATCTCTTCCTAATAGAATCATTTCTAATCTTCAAGACTATCATCAAAGCCAAGCCCCACATGAAGACTTCCTAACTTTCTGGGACAAAAAGGATTTTTATCTAGTTGAGTCTTTCTTGAGTCTGTAATTCAATTAGAGTTCTAACAAAAAATATACCATAGAGTGCTGTTAAATTTTTTTTTTTTTTTCCTTCATCAGGGCTCTTTCATTCTACAAAGAAAAATTTCTTGATAGTGCAAATCCCACGCATCAGGGAAGCTCTTAGTGCACATACTGTTCCTAAGAGTTTGTTGAATGTTATCAAACCTCTCGGCTTGTATTAAGGGTGTAGAAAATCAGCTACTTTTGACACAACTGGCCTATAAAACTTTTACATAAGGCCAGTGTTGAGACTCGGATGATGCTAAGATAACTTCCTTTTATTTCTTTCCTTTCTTTAGAGAATTCTATGCAAAACTAAAGCATAGCTTACTTGCATGAATCTGATTCTCAGCAGTGAATACTTTTCTATCATTCTTGCTTTTCTTCAGTTGTGCAATCTTATTGTATAGTCTTTAGTCAGCAGATGGAGATAATTCCACTCATCATTGACTTTTCTCATGGGAGAATTGTTTCTATGATCTCTTGAGCAAATCTCCTTCTAAAGTGGCAGTTTTCAGAGGATTGGCGTTCTTTCATGGTACTGTTTAGAAAGAATAGTTTCAAGAATTGCAATTATCACCAGATGGTGGTAGGAGTCGGTGATTGTTGTTGTGGGGTTTTTTTGTTTGTTTTTTGAAGAGAACGCCAACATGAAATTCTGAAGACCTGAGTTCTAGTTCCAGTTTTTTTTAAATGAAAGTCATAATTTTAAGTTCCTTGTGTTTATTCTCTAAAATAGAAGTAGAAAAATGGTTTTATATGTCTTTATAGGCAGATGTGGATATTAGATCAAATACTTCATTTTCAAATCTAAAATTGGTCCCTTAGTTTTACCATTACTGTGTTGTTAAGTTTTAGTTTCCACATGTTTAAATTATTATTGTAAAATTTGAGCAATGTAATGTTTAAGACACTCATGTTCAGGCATAAAGTCAGCACTCAATAGAATGTAGCTATATGCTACTTTTGAAAAGCCAAAAATGTATTAAAAACAATTTGGCTTAATGCAGAGATTTTTAACCAAAGATTTGTGACTAGAATTTAAGAGAACCAGGAATTTCAATAAGAAAAATACATATAATTAATTGATCAGTAGTAAAAAAATTAACATTTTTGCCTATAATAAGTGAAGGAAATTAACTAAGGTAGGACTAGCATTCTCTATGTTGCTTTCCTAATAAAAACCACAGATATTGCCATATATTATAGTTGTTGCGGATAAGTCAATACATGATGTATACACACCACTATTTCAAAATTATGGTATATTAGACTAGGTATTAAATCTTTATATTTAATTTAAAAGTATAACTAATATCTCAAATTTATATTTTAAAAATTGATAGCCATATTTATATGAAATTTATTTTAATTATAATCTTATATATTTCATTTAGTGCTTCAAAAAATTTTATTCTGGAAAAGAGTCCATGTAGCGTCCCCATCAGTCTGCCAAAAAAATATGGCACAGAAATATTTAAGAACTCTTATCTTAAATTGTTTAGCATGACAACAGTAAAACTGGATGTACTCTATGACAGTGTTCAAATTATTTTGTGCTCAAAAGAATTGGTTTCTGTGCATGTATAAACTATTATTAATATAAAGCAGCTCTTCAAAGCTGACCAACTTTGGCCAAACCTACCATACAAATGCCCTTCTAATTGCCCTTGTTCAATGGTTCCAGCTGCCTGTGGAATAAACATTTTGTTTTTTAATTTATATATATATATATATATATATATATATATATATATATATAAAATTAATATTAAATCATAGCTGTCTACATTAATGCGATCATGGGACACCATACATTGGTTTTATAAACAGTTGACTCAGACTTCCTGAGTTTGAAATTGGTTCCTAATTAAAACAAGAAGCAATTACTACTTTATTTGTACCATGGGAACTTAAAAATCCTTGCCTCTAATATAAAACTGGGGTTGGGGGAACCTATCTTTTGGTGTCAATTGATAACACTAAAGTTGGTGGTTACTTTGAATGTTTGTTCAATTTCCTTATAATTTCTGTTTTGGGGTGTCAGATATTGCCAGGAATAGCAAAAATCATACCTGCATTCAAATGTCTATAGCAGCACAATTCACAATTGCAAAGGCATGTAAACAACTCAAGTGTCCACCAGTACATGAACACATTAATAAAATTGGGTATATACATACCATGGAGTACTTATTACTCAGCAAGGAAAAAAAAGGTAATTTAGTATCTTTTGTGACAAAGTGATGTAACTAGAAAACAATTCTTTTAAGTGAAATATCACAAGAATGAACAAATACATGTACTCAATACCAAATTGGAACTAATCAATCAATACTTTGGTGTGCATTTGGAAGGATATCTCAATTAAAATCAAGCTCAAGAAAGGAAGGAAGAAGGAATGGGTAAATTCACATCTATTGAGTACAATGCACACTATCTGAGTGAAGGTACATGTAACTTTCACTTATTCTATACAAAAACAAAGTACATTAAAAAAATGTGTGTACCCCCTAGTATTCTCAAATTTTAAAAAGTCTCAACCTCCTCCCCAAAATAATAGTTTTAAAATATGTGTAAATATATAAAACATAAAAATACTTAATAATTGTAAGCTTCACTACCTTGAAATAATGTTATATTCACAATCATCATATCAAGCAACATGTAAAATTATCCTTACCCAATGATTAATGGGTAAATAAATGAGTACAATATTATATTATGTGTTATTCTGCTTTTTTTATTAGCAAATATCATACTTTATTCAGATTTCTTTTTTTATATCTATTAACGATTTGTATTTATTTTTCCATGAACAATTGTGCATGTATTTTGCCCATTTATTTATTTTATTTTTTTTGTGTGTGTGGATTTTTTTTTATTTTTTTTTTATTGTTGGGGATTCATTGAGGGTACAATAAGCCAGGTTACACTGATTACAATTGTTAGGTAAAGTTCCTCTTGCAATCATGTCTTACCCCCAGAAAGTGTGGCACACACCGAGGCCCCATCCCCCTCCCTCCCTCTTTCTGTTTTTCCTCTCCCCCCCATAACCTTAATTGTCATTAATTGTCCTCAAATCAAAATTGATTACATAGGATTCATGCTTTTCCATTCTTGTGATACTTTACTAAAAATAATGTGTTCCACTTCCATCCAGGTTAATACAAAGGATGTAAAGACTCCATTTTTTTTAATAGCTGAATAGTATTCCATGGTATACATATACCACAGCTTGTTAATCCATTCCTAGGTTGGTGGGCAATTAAGTTGCTTCCACATTTTGGTGATTGTAAATTGAGCTGCAATAAACAGTCTAGTACAACTGTCCTTATGATAAAAATATTTTTTTCCTTCTGGGTAGATCCCCAGTAATGGGATTGCAGGATCAAATGGGAGGTGTAGCTTGAGTGCTTTGAGGTTTCTCCATACTTCCTTCCAGAAAGGTTGTACCAGTTTGCAGTCCCACCAGCAGTGTAAAAGTGTTCCCTTCTTTCCACATTCACGCCAGCATCTGAAGTTTTGAGATTTTGTGACGTGGCCCATTCTCACTGGGGTTAGATGGTATCTCAGGGTTGTTTTGATTTGCATTTCTCTAATATAAAGGGATGATGAACATTTTTTCATATGTTTGTTAGCCATTCGTCTGTCATCTTTAGAGAAGGTTCTATTCATGTCTCTTACCCATTGATATATAGGATTGTTGGCTTTTTTCATGTGTATTAATTTGAGTTCTCTATAGATCCTAGTTATCAAGCTTTTGTCTGATTCAAAATATGTAAATATCCTTTCCCATTGTGTAGGTTGTCTCTTTGCTTTGGTTGTTGTCTCCTTGGCTGTACAGAAACTTTTCAGTTTAATGAAGTCCCATTTGTTTATTTTTGTTGTTGTTGCCATTGTCATGGCAGTCTTCTTCATGAAGTCTTTCCCCAGGCCAATATCTTCCAGTGTTTTTCCTATGCTTTCTTTGAGGATTTTTATTGTTTCATGCCTGAAATTTAAGTGCTTTATTCATCTTGAATCGATTTTTGTGAGTGGGGAAAGGTGTGGGTCCAGTTTCAGTCTTTTATATGTAGATATCTAGTTCTCCCAACACCATTTATTGAATAGGGAGTCTTTCTTGTTTGGTTTATTGAACATTAAGTGATTGTCGGATGTTAGTTTCATTTCTTGGTTTTCTATTCGATTCCAAGTGTCTATGTCTCTATTTTTGTGCCAGTACCATGCTGTTTTGACCACTATGGCTTTGTAGTTCAGACTAAAGTCTGGTATGGTGATGCCCCCCAGCTTTATTTTTATTACGAAGAACTGCCTTAGCTATACGAGGTTTTCTTGTGATTCCATACAAAACACAGAATCATTTTTTCCAAATCGTGAAAGTATGATGTTGGTACTTTCATAGGAATGGCATTGAATAGGTAGATTGCTTTGGGAAGTATAGACATTTTAACAATGTTGATTCTTCCCCTCCATGAGCATGGTGTGTTCTTCCATTTGTTAATATCCTCTGCTATTTCCTTTCTGAGGATTTCATAATTTTCTTTATAGAGGTCCTTCACCTCCATCGTTAAGTATATTCCTAAGTATTTCATTTTCTTTGAAACTATGGGGAAGGGAGTTGTGTCCTTAATTAGCTTCTCATCTTCACTGTTATTGGCTTATACAAAGGCTACTGACTTGTGGACATTGATTTTA
>CAUYPK010150576.1:0-12206 GCA_963574355.1 Loris lydekkerianus | reverse complement strand
GGTGCATCTTAGAATGGGTACAGGCGAAACTTACTAAATAGAGAAAGCAAATGCCTACATACAGTAACTAAGAAAATGCCATGAAGGCTACGTTGAAGTGTTCGATGACAATATTTCAGATTGTATATGAAACCCGCACATTGTACCCCTTGATGGCACTAATGTACACAGCTATGATTTAACAATAAAAATAAATAAATTAAAAAAGTTAAAAAAGAAAAAAAAGAAATATTGCATTTTAATTTAGATGTAGTATTTTCTGAAAAGGAGATATCTTTTAAATTCTTGTTCAGTCAAATATATTCATTTTTTATAATTTCTTACAATAAATGTATAAAAGAATTTCCCTATGTTTCATTTAGGGTTTTATTTAATAATGTTTAAATACTTGAGTCACTCAGATTTTTTTGTGTGCAAGATAGGGGAAAGAGGGCTATCATGGTGGTTTATGCCTATAATTGTAGCACTCTGCAAGGCTGAAGCAAATGGATTGCTTAAGCTAAAGAGTTTGAGACCAGCCTAAGCAAGAGTGAGACCTGTCTCTAAAAATAGACCGGGTGTTGTGGCAGGCACCTGCAGTCCCACCTACTCAGGAGGCTGAGGCAAGAGGATCTCTCAAGCACAGGAGTGTGACATTGCTGTGAGCTATGACTTTACAGCACCCTACCAAGGATGACAAAGTGAGACTCTGTCTAAAAAAAAAAAAAAAAAAAAAATAGGGGAAAGAATCCCCTTCTTTTTCTTTAATACTCTAGTTTTTCATAATTTTCTTGACAATTCTTCCTTATTTATTTTTTTCAAATAACATTTAGAGTCAGCTTTTTGAATATTTCTGATAAATTCAGAAAATAGTGAAATCTTTGTAATTCTAAGTCTTCTCATCAAATAAGAGCATAAGACTTTTTATTATATCCTTTAGTAAGACTCTTGAGTTTTCCAGATCTTACAGATTTCTAAGTATATTCTTTAGCAGTACATTTTTTGTTGTTAGATTTTCTTAGTGTAAATATTGTTTTCTTCATTATATTTTAGAACTATATTATTTGTTTACAGAAAGAAAATTTTTTTTAAATAGAAACTTTGTGGTAGGATACTTTAATGAGTTCCCTTTTTTCTGAACATTTTTTAGCTTATTTCATACTCTTCCAAATAAATAATATTAGCTGCACATAATGATGATTTTACCTTATTCTTTCCAAATTTTACCTCTTATTTTCCTTTTGGTTAATTGAAATGATCAGTAGCTCCAGAAGAAAGTTAAACTGTGGTAACAGTGACCATCCTTACCTTGATTTTAGTGTTTCATGAGGTGGTGTTTTGAAAGATATATACACATATATCCATATGTGTTTTAGTGTTTCATGAGGGATTTGAAAGATATATACACATATATCCATATGTATGTAAACACACACATACTCTAAATTTATTAAAATATTGTAATCAAGGATAGGTACTAAATTTTATCTAATTAAATATTAGAATATTAAACTATGCTTGAATTCCTGGTATAAATCTATTTGCTCATAGTTAGTATAATATGTCTTTTAATGTGCTTCTGGATTCTACTAATCTATTAATATTAAGGACTTCCTCATTTATAATTAGAAGAAGAAATAGTCTCCTGCTTTCTTTTCTTGTACTATCTTACCTGATCTTAGAATCAATGTTAGATTGGCTTTACACAATTTTAGAGGATTTTTCTATTTCTGTAGTCTGGAGCCTTTTTATTAAGCATCAAAAGGTCATGACCATGTGGGATTATTTGAAAAATATTACAGAAATGTAAAAAGAAAAACACACACACATATTAGGGAAAAAAACATGAGAGACTCATAGCACATTCAAAGAAAAATGAATATTTATATCTACAACATATAAAGATTTCCAATATTTTAAGAAGGAAAAGGCTAATACATTTAATAGACAAAAAGGCAAAGAGTACAGCAGACAATCAACAGAAAAAAGTACAAATGACTAATATATGTGTGAAAAACTCAACTGCACTTAATAATATAATGGACAAATGTATATTAAAGGTGTTATCAGTTCAGATTGGTAAAAATAAAATAGTTTATATTTCACTATGCTTACAAGGTGTGGGAAAAGAAACACTCTTGTACATGGCTGGTGGAAATATAAATTACTATAACTTTTATGAAACATGATTTAGAAAACCTAATAATACCAAAATGCACATGCCCTTCGAGCTAGTAATTTCATTTCTATAAATTTATCTCAGAATTTTTCCCATGTGTATGACATGAAATATTAAAATAGATAAACATTATTGAGTATTCATGATATACAGTCTCTGTTCAACATCTTTATAAATATTAGCTAATGTAAATCTTATAATAATCTGAGGCAGGCAAAATTATTAGAAAATAGTTATTGGAGGAAAAAAAAAGTTTTTAGAGCTGAAGTAACTAAGGTATGGGGGTTTCTAAAATGAAACATCTCAGGCTGGGCGTGGTGGCTCATGCCTGTAATTCCAGCACTTGAGAGGCTGAGGCAGGTGGATCGCCTGAGTTCAAGAGTTTGAGACTAGTTTGGGTGGAGGGAGGGTAATGGGTCGGGCCACATCTATGGTGCATATTTTTATCTATAATAAAAAAAAAAAAAAAAAAAGAGTTTGAGACTAGTCTGAGCAAGAGTGAGACCCCGTCTCCAAAAAATAGCCAGGTGTTGTGGCGGGCGCCTGTAGTCTCAGCTACTGGGGGGGCTGAGGTAAGAGAATCGCTTAAGCCCAAGAGTTTGAGGTTGCTGTGAGCTGTGACACCACAACACTCTACTGAGGGTGACAAAGTGAGACTCTGTCTCAAAAAAATAAAATAAAATGAAATGAAACATCTCGTAGGCAGTAGATGTAAAAATAAAACACAGGTGGTCAAGCTCTAAATTTCCATGCTTTTAACAACTATAATATATTACCTCTCAACATGCACAAAGGTAGTCATTGCATCATTATATGTAATAGTTATATACTACAAACGTTCATTATTTTTATGCAGTTAATTGCACAAATACAGTAGAACTTATATAAGTTGACCACCCAAGGTACTGTAACAAAATGGTCAACATATGGAGGTGGCCAGCATAAGGAACTAGGCCTGCTGTACTGATATGTATATGTAGTGCATGTCTGGGTCTAGGAAAATTAGGTCAACTTAAGGAGGTGGTCAATGCAGAGAAGTGGTCAACTATGGAGGCTCTAATATTGTATATATAATAAATTCCAAACAATGAAATACATACAGGATTTAAAATGTATGTCAAGGTTTCTTCCATAACTGACATAGAAGGATCTCCAAGACATTTTAGATGAAGAAAGTAAACTGCAGAATAATGCATTTATTATTCTAGGATGTTTGTAGAAATAAAGGGAAACAATATTACATGTGTTCGTTCAGGCACAGGGTATCCCCAGAAGGACATGTAAGAAACTATAACACTGGTTACTTGAGAAGTGAAATGGTTGGCTGGGAAACAATACTGAAAAAGACAACTTGACTTTTCATTTTTGTACAATGCCAATAAGAGTAAGTAGAATAGTCTGAATGCAGTAGCTCATGCCTATAAACCTAGCATTCTGGGAGGCCGAGGTGGGTGGATTGCCTAAGCTAGGGAGTATGAGACCAGCCTAAGCAAAAGCAAGACCCTATCTCTACGAAAAATAGAAAAACTAGCTAGGCGTTGTGGTGGACGCCTGTAATCCCAGTTACTCAGGAGGCTGAGGCAAGAGAATCACTTAAGCCCAAGAGTTCAAGGTTGCTATGAACTGTAAAACCCTGGTTCTCTACCCAGGGTGACAGAGTGAGACTCTGTCTCAAAAAAAAAAGAAAAAAAAAGTTAAATAACTTCAAAAATAAAAAGTAGAACTTAAAAAATAAAACTAAAGACACATTGTCATTACCTATTACTTTTATTAATTGTACACATGGGTTACCCATACAAGCTTTAATATGAAGATATTATTCCATAGTTACTATGAGTTTGTTAAACTCTAGAACAAAGAATGGCTTATAAAGCTTAATGTTCACAGTAAATATGTGAGGATAAAAGCTTACAGAAAATAGTCTGTCATACCTGATATGTGCGTTACAATATCTTTTCGCATACTCATTCCATGATCCAAATTTTTGTGGAAAGAGAGCTTCAATCTGCATGAAAAGCTGTAAGAATACAAATGTTCTTAATATGTTGTAATATTTCCAAGTAAATTATGATGATAACACCAAATAATAAAATAATACAAGGTAAAAAAGCCCATCAACCCATGAACAGACTAATAAAATGTGGTATATGTATACAATGGAATACTATTCAGGCACAACAACAGATGGAGACTTTATATATTTTGTATTAACCTGGATGGAGTTGAAGAACATTCTCTTAGTAAAGTATCACAAGAATGAAAAACTCAATACTAACATGAAATCAGTAGATGAACAACTACATGCCCACAGACAGAAAAACAATTAAATTCAACTGGGAGTGGGGAGTGAGGGCTATAGGGGAGACTGCCAGGGGACTGGTAAACTCTCACCTATGGGCACAATGTAGGGTACATGGCACACCTCCTGGGTGAAGGGTTCAACTACAACTTGACTTTACCCAACAAATGCAAACAATGTAATCTAATCATCACGCTCTAATATTAATCTGAATAAAATCTAAATTAAATAATTAAAAATTTATTTATTTTTGAGACAGAGCCTCAAGCTGTCACCCTGGGTAGAGTGCCATGGCATCACAGCTCACAGCAACCTCTAACTCCCGGGCTCAAGCGATTTTCCTGCCTCCACCTCCCAAGTAGCTGGGATTACGGGTGCTTGCCACAATGCCCGGCTATTTTTTTTGGTTGCAGCCATCATTGTTGTTTGGTGGGCCTGGACTGGATTGGAACCTGCCAGCTCAGATGTATGTGGCTGGTGCCTTAGCTGCTTAAGCCACAGGCACCGAGCCAGAATATCTACTTCTTTAAGGTTTCTCCTAATTCCTCACTCCCATCCATGCCATCTTGTTATTCAGAAATCAGTATTACCTGTTTCATAAATATACACTTACATATTTCTCTATGTCTATAAAAGCATATCATATATTCTTTTATCCTCATGAAGAGGATCCTATTATACCTACTACTGAAGAACTAGAATCCTGTCCCATAAAACATGTCTTAGACAATTTTAAAGAACAGATATATTTATTTTTGTTTGGTTTTAAAAATTATTTAAACAATAATAATAAAGCATTTTTTAAAGGCTGAATAGTAAATTTATTCTAAAATATTTAAACAGACTCCAGATTAAAGGATTAGACATAGAGCCTGTTTCTAGCTTTTATGTAGTTATAAAAATTAATGACTTTATATAACTCTGTGTGTATATACATGAATATATACATGCAGTTATATTATTCACATCTATATCTATAATCTATCTAGCTATTTCTCCATCCATTTGAATTTCCATTAGAGGGGCTGTAGGCTTTAGTTTTAGAAATAGAATAATTGAGTTTAAGAGGCTCGGTGCCCATAGCTCAGCAGCTAGGGCACCAGCCACATACATCAGAGCTGGCAGGTTTAAACACAGCCCTGGCCTGGCAAACAACAATGACAACTGCAACCAAAAAATAGCTGGGTGTTGTGGCAGGCGCCTGTAGTCCCAGTTAGTTGGGAGATGGAGGCAAGAGGATCGCTTAAGCCCAAGAGTTTCAGGTTGCTGTGAGCTGTGACACCAAAGCACTCTCTTGAGGGTGAGATAAGTGAGACTGTCTCAAAAAATACATAAAAAATAAATTTAAAAAATTGAGCTTAAGATATATCCTCATTAAAGTTTAGTAGATGCTAACATGTTGCCCTGTAAAAAGACTGACCCGATTTATTCTCCTATCAATAGTATTAATATTCTCTTAGAAGGAGGTGATGGAGAGAAGATGAGGCATATAATCATCATGACATTCCCTGGAAAAATGCCCACCAAGACAACTCATTACCACTATATTGCAACCTTTTTGAATAAGGCTGTTTCTGTCCTATTAGTAACTTTTTTTTTTTTTATATAATTTTGTTTTTTATTTAATTACATCTCTCTATATAATGCAATGGTAGCATGCTGTGACCAATTTTCTGCACTTTGATTTTTTTTCATGTAATGATATGTCATAGCATGGGTTTCCTATTAATACTGTATAGCTGCTTCATATTTTAATAATTATATAGTATTAATTCTGTGTAATATAATTTATGTAACCATCCTCTATTAAAGGCTATTTAGTCTACTTCTGATCTTTTGCATGTAAAATGCCTTAATAGAGACATTATTAGCACTCTAGGCCTTAAAAGAGTGTCTATTTCTACTCTTCGAGTATCATGAATAATGCTACTACATACATCTGTATACAATTTTTTTGTGAACATATGTTTTCAGTTCTCTTGAGTATATACCTAGGGATGGAACTGTTGGTTTATACAGTAACTCTGTATTTAACTTTTTAAGGAATTGTCAAAGTGTTTTCTAAAGCACTTTCAGTGCTTAAGGGAAATTAACAGCTACATAGCCTATGTTCAAAAGGAAGAAAGCTACATGGAGTATCAAATAAATGATTTATTCTTCCATTCTAAGTAAATATCTCACCTGATTTGCAATAAGCTTTAGTTTCTGCCTACCTTCCCAAATGTGGATCTTGAAATAAAAGAAGAAAAGAGAAGTTCTGCAACACAGTATAAAAGAAATAGAGTAGATTCATCCCCAATCCTAAGGAGCTTACAATGCAAAATAGATAGGATAAATAAAAACGTACACCATAGAAGAAACTCAAGTACATGTGTAGAGAATATTACAAGTTTGTACTAAACATGAAAAGGTAAAAAGTTAGTTTTTGTACATATTTACAAGCTTGGCTAAGGTTTACAAGTAAACAGATAAAATTAGTGATAATAAAACATTATCATTAACAGTTACTAGAAATTTCTAATGTACTCTTATGGCATTTGAGAAATTAAAAATTAAAAAAATTGAGATTGATTCAATTTTCCTTATGCTTCTCTTTTAGTATAACTTTTTTTACACTGACTTTTAAAAACTTATTTATTTATCTATTTATTTACACCTATACATGTGTTCATTAGGCTTCTACTTTTTTCCTTCACAAAATTGAAAAGGCTTAAAATTTAACAAAAATAACAATGTTTAAGATAGGGACCGGAAACAAAAACCTTGCAAAGAACGAACAAAGACAAATACATTCAGAAAAGAAATCAGATGATTGCTGCTAAGAAGTTTTAAGTAATAATTATAATAGTAATGCAAAGAAAGTAACATTCACATTGTCAGATAAGAGTATGTCTATGTTAGAATGCTTTGACTCTGAGGTTCAGTATAGAGTCATCGATTAACTACTTCTTAATTTTTTCCCCAAAGTATCAAAGAATAGACAACTAATATTCATAAATAAAGATAAAAGATAATTTCAAAAAATAAATCATGCCAAATCTTATAGACAATAGAAAAAGAAGAAACACTTCAAAATCATTCTACTTAATCTGGATACACCTGATATTAAAATTAGAAAAAATATAATTATAATAAAGGGGAAATTACAAACATAATTCACTTATAAATGAGGATGCAGCATCCTGTATCCTAAACAACATATTAACAAGTTGAAGTAAAAATTAATGTTTAAGTAATGTACTTTAGTCAAAATCAAATCCTATTTATGTGAGAATTAGTCACTATTTTCTTTCTTTTTTTTTTTCTTTTCCTTACCCTCATCCCCTCCCTCTTTCTCTGTCTGCTTTCCCCTCCCCAGGCCCCACCATGTCATTAATTGTCATTAAGTCCTCATTTCAAAGTAGAATACATAGGATGCATACTTCTCCATTCCTGTGATGCTTCACTAAGGATAAATATATTCCACCTCCATCCAGGTTAGTACAAATGCTGCAAAATCTCCATTTTCTAAAATAGATGAATAATATTCCATGGTATACATATATCACAGCTTGCCAATCCATTC
Organism: Loris lydekkerianus; assembly: GCA_963574355.1. Lineage (NCBI taxonomy): Eukaryota > Metazoa > Chordata > Mammalia > Primates > Lorisidae > Loris > Loris lydekkerianus. The sequence goes on along the minus strand of CAUYPK010150576.1, from coordinate 4,184 downwards.
ATGGGTTGAAGGGCATTTAGGCTGCTTCCACATTTTAGCGATGGTAAATTGGGCTGCAATAAACAGCCTAGTACAAGTATCTTTATAATAAAAAGTTTTTTTTTTCTTTCTGGATAGATGCCCAGTAATGGAATTGCAGGATCAAATGGGAAGTCTAGGTTGAGTTCTTTGAGGTTTTTCCATACATCCTTCCAAAAAAGGTTGAGTTTGCAGTCCCAACTGCAGTGTAAAAGTGTTCCTTTCTCTCCACATCTACGCCAGCATCTGCAGTTTTGAGATTTTGTGATATAGGCCATTCTCACTGGGGTTAGATGATATCTCAGGGTGGTTTTAATTTGCATTTCTCTAATAATTAGGGATGATGAGCATTTTTTCATGTGTTTGCTGGCCATTTGTCTGTCTTCTTTAGAGAAGGTTTTGTTCATCTCTCTTCCCCACTGATGTATGGGATCGTTGGTTTTTTTCTTCTGGAAGAATTGAAGTTCTGTGTAGATCCTAGTTACTAAGCTTTTGTCTGATTCAAAATATGCAAATATCCTTTCCCATTGAGTAGGTTGTCTATTTGCTTTGGTGGTTGTCTCCTTGGCTGTACAGAAGCTTTTCAATTTAATTAAATCCCATTTGTTTATTGTTGCTGTTGCTGCTATTGCCATGGCAGTCTTCTTCATAAAGTCTTTCTTTCCCCAGGCTGCTATCTTCCAGTGTTTTTTCTATTCTTTCTTTGAGGATTTTTATTGTTTCATGCCTTAAATTTAAGTCCTTTATCCATCTTGAATCAATTTTTTGTGAGTGGAGAAAGGTGTGGGTCCAGTTTCAGTCTTTTACATGTGAATATCCAATTCTCTCAGAACCATTTAGTGAATAGGGAGTCTCCCCAAGTGGACGTTTTTGTTAGGTTTATCAAAGATTAGGTTGGCTGTAAGTTGCTGGTTTCATTTCCTGGTTTTCTGTTCAATTCCAAATGTCTATGTCTCTATTTTTGTGCCAAATCTGCACAAAATACATTCAGAAAAGAAATCAGATGATTGCTGCTAAGAAGTATTAAGTAATAATAATAATAGTAATGCAAAGAAAGTAACGTTCACATTGTCAGATAAGAGTATGTCTATGTTAGAATGCTTTCTTGACCACTATGGCCTTGTAGTACAGCCTAAAATACGGTATGGTGATACTCCTGGCTTTATTTTTATTACTAAGAACTGCCTTAGCTATACGGGTTTTTTTTCTGGTTCCATACAAAACGCAGAATCATTTTTTCCAAGTCTTGAAAATAGGATGCTGGTATTTTAATAGGGATGGCGTTGAATCAGTAAATTGATCTGGGAAGTATAGACATTTTAACAATGTTGATTCTTCCCAACCAAGAGCATGGTATGCTCTTCCATTTGTTAATATTCTCTGCTATTTCCTAAGGTTTCATAATTTTCTTCATAGAGGTCCTTCACCTCTTTTGTTAGGTATATTCATAAGTATTTCATTTTCTTTGGGGCTATGATGAAGGGAGTTGTGTCTTTAATTAATCTCTCATCTTGGCTGTTGTTGGCATTTACAAAAGCAACCGACTTTTATATCCTAAAACATTACTGTATTTTTTGATGACTTCCAGGAGTCTTGTGCGGGGAGTCTTTAGGGTTCTCTAAGTATAAGATCATGTCATCAGCAAAGAGGGAGAGTTTGACCTCCTCTGTTCCGATTTGGATGCCCTTTATGTTCTTGTCTTGTCTAATTGTTGATGATAAGCTGTCATCTATTGGCTAGAATTTTGTTGAGAATTTTTGCATCTATATTTATGAGTGAAATTGGTCTAAAATTCTCCTTTTTAGTTGGGTCTTTTCCTGGTTTTGGTATCAGGGTGATGTTTGCTTCATAGAAAGTGTTGGGGAAAATTCCTTCCTCCTCAACTTTTTGGAATAATTTCTGCAGTACAGGAATAAGCTCTTCCTTGAAGGTTTGATAGAATTCTGGTGTGAAGCCATCTGGACCAGGGTATTTTTTGGTGAGAAGATTTCTTATTGTTTCTTTGATCTCAGTGCTTGAAACTGGTCTGTTCAGGAGCTCTATTTCCTCCTGGCTAAGTCTAGGGAGAGGGTGTTATTGCAAATATTGATCCATTTCCTTCACATTGTCGAATTTCTGGGCATAAAGGTTCTGGTAGTATTCAGAGATAATCTCTTGTATCTCTGTGGCATCAGTTGTAATTTCCCCTTTGTCATTTCTGATTGAGGTTACTAGAGATTTTACTTTTCTATTTCTAGTTAGTCTGGCCAATGGTTTATCTATTTTATTTATTTTTTCAAAAAACCAACTCCTTGTTTCATTAATTTTTTGAATGATTCTTTTGTTTTCAATTTCATTAATCTCTGATTTAATTTTCGATATTTCTTTTCTTCTGCTGGGTTTAGGCTTAGATTGTTCTTCTTTTTCCAATTCCATCAGATGGTTTGTGAGTTTGTTGATGTGCTCTCTTTCTGTTTTTTGAATGTAGGATTCTAAAGAGATAAATTTTTCACTCAGGACTGCTTTTGATGTATCCCATAGGTTTTGGTAACTAGTGTCATCATGGTTGTTATACTCAAGGAAGTTAATGATTTCCTTTTTTATTTCTTCCTGAACCCAACTGTCATTCATTCAGCATAAGATTGTTTAATTTCCATGCCTTTGTGTGGGGTTGAACATTTCTTGTTGGAGTTGAGTTCCACTTTTAGTGTCTTGTGGTCTGAGAAGATGCAAGGTAGAATTTCGATTCTTTTGATTCTGTTGAGGTTTGTTTTGTGTCCTAGGATATGATCAATTTTGGAGAATGTTCCATGGGACAATGAGATGAATGTATGTATATTCCTTATCTTTGGGATGGAGTGTTCTATATATGTCTATCAAGCACAGTTGTTCTAGGGTCTCATTTAAAGCTCTAACATCTTTGTTTTATTTCTGTTTAGAGGACCTGTCCAGTTCTGAGAGAGGGGTGTTGAAGTCCCTTGCTATTATGGTGTTATAGGATATCATTTTGCTCAAACTAAGCAAGGTCTGTTTCAAGAATCTGGAAGCATTTAAATTGGGTGCATAAATATTTAGAATTGAGATGTCTTCTTGTATTTTTCCCTTGACCAATATGAAGTGACCATCATTGTCTTTTTTGACTTTAGTTGCTTTAAATCTACATGTATCTGAAAACAAGATTGCAACCCCTTTTCTTCTGAACTCCATTTGCCTGAAAAATTGACTTCCAACATTTAACTCTGAGTTTTAATTTGTCTTTTGAAGTGAGGTGTATTTCCTGCAGACAGCAAATAGATGGCTTGTGTTTTTTAATCCAATCAGCCAATCTATGCCTCTTCAGTGAGGAATTCAAGCCATGACATTTAATGAGGTAATTGATAAGTGTGGTCGCATTCTATTCATCTTATTTTGTGAAAGTCCATTGCTCAGTTTTGTTTTTGGCATCATTGTGGAAACTAGGTTCTGTCCTTTAATTTCTGGGTGTTTACTTTGCTCAAGGCCCATTGTGATGGTCAGTATGTAAAACAGGTTGAAATATTTCCTGTGGAGCTGGTCTTCTTGTGGCAAATTTCCTCAATGTTTGCATATCGATAAAAGATTTGATTTCTCCATCAATTTTAAAGCTTAGCTTAAGTAGATTAAAGATAGATGACCATTGTCTTCTGGCCTGAAAAGTTTCGTTAGAGAAGTCTGCAGTCACCCTGATGGATTTGCCCCTGTATGTCAGTTGGTGCTTACTCCTGGCAGCTTGCAAAATCTTTACTTTTGTCTCGACTTTAGATAGATTCATCACAATGTGCCTTGGAGAAGCTCTATTTAAATTGAGGTGATCAGGGGACAGATATCCCTCTGAAAGGAGTGTGTCAGAATCTTTGGTAATATTTGGGAAATTTTCACTTATAATGTTCTCTAGAATGGCTTCCATTTTTCTGAGGCATTCTTCTTCCCATTCTGGGATACCTATAACTCGTATGTTTGAATGCTTCATAGAGTCCCATAATTCTGTCAGTGAACGTTCTGCTTTCTCTCTCTTCTTTTCTGCCTCTTTAACTATCTGAGTTATCTCAAAAGCTTTATCTTCTACCTCTGAGATTCTTTCTCAGAGAAAGAAAGGTTGGGAGGTCTTCACGGTTGGGTCATAGTACCCTACTATACACATATATTACTCCTGTTTCTTTCTTTTGGTG
>CAUYPK010150574.1:0-92045 GCA_963574355.1 Loris lydekkerianus | reverse complement strand
TGGATTCTGGTTATTAAACCTTTGTCGGAGACATAACCTGCAAATATCTTCTCCCATTCTGAGGGCTGTTTGCTTGCTTTACTTACTGTGTTCTTGGCTGTGCAGAAGCTTTTTAGTTTGATCAGGTCCCAGTAGTATATTTTTGAGGCTGCTTCAATTGCCCCGGGGGTCCTCCTCATAAAATATTTGCCCAGGCCGATTTCTTCAAGAGTTTTCTCTGCACTCCCTTCTAGTATTTTTATAGTTTTATGTTTAAACCCATCTCTTACTTACCACTTGCCCCCTTTGTCTCTGCTGGGGCAACAGTGGCTACTTTAGACTCTGAGAACTATTTTTCTTTTTCTTTTTTTTTTTTTTTTGAGACAGAGTCTCAACCTGTTGCTCTGGGTAGAGTGCCGTGGCATCACAGCAACCTCCAATTCTTGGGCTCAAATGATCCTCTTGCCTCAGTTTTTTTATTTTTAGTAGAGACAGGGTCTCGCTTTTGCTCAGGCTGGTCTCAACCTGGTAAACTCAAGCAATCCACCCTCCTCGGCTTCCCAGAGTGCTAGGATTATAGGCGTGAGCTGCCGCGCCCAGCCTTAGACTCAGAGTGTTTGTATTTGCTCCACCTGGACCCTACTTCCTCCCTAAATCTCCTGGTAAACTTAATTATTTTCTGCTGGTCTCTTCACTGACAAGCTGGTGTATACAATGGCACCTCTTGGCCAGGTGCGATGGCTCATGCCTGTAATCCTAGCACTTTAGGAGGCCTAGGTAGGGAGGTCACTTAAGTTCAGGAGTTTGAGATCAGCCTGAGCAAGAGTGAGATCACATCTCTACCAAAGACAGAAAAATTAGTCAGTGTTGTGACAGGCATCTGTAGTTCCACCTACTGGGAAGGCTAAGGGAGGAGGATTGCTTGAACCCAGGAGTTTGACGTTCCTTTGAGCTAGGCTGTTGCCATGGCACTCTAACCTGGGTAACAGAGTGAGATCTTGTCTCAAAAAAATAAAAAAGGCACATCCTGTCCCCACCCTGTCACTCTCTATACCTTTTATAGTGCTTTTCAATCCTGTAGTTCTTCACGTCACCTTCATTCTCTGTGCTATGTATTTGTGTATTTGTTGATTTTTTATTTAATGCCTATCCCTTCATTAGAATGTCAATTTCCATGAAACAGAATATAAAATCCCATTATATATATCCTTACCACTTAGCAAAATGCTTGGTATGCAGAGGTTGCTTAATAAATATCTGGTGAATAAATTAATAATGATTGTTGTCCCTTGACCCATTAATACTGTTTTTAAAAAACATACAAATAATAGAATACTATGTCATTTAGTAAATAGTTGTGCCAACAACTCTAAGCTTTCTGGAGTTATCCAACAAATTTTTACTTTATTTTCTGGTTTGACCAGGTTTACTTTTTGTTTTTAATTAATTTTGTATTGGAAAATTCCATTCATTTATTCTTTGTACTTATTTGGCATCTTTTGTGAATATTGCCCTGTATTCTGAATTGAAGGAATAATAAAAAGAAAATAAGGGACATGATTTCTTACATTTTAGACCCTCTAAATTTTCTTTTTTTTTTTTTTCTTATTAAATCATAGCTGTGTACATTAATCCGATCATGGGGCACCATAAGGACCCTCTAAATTTTCAGAGCTTTTCCTCTGAACATAATTGAAAAATTAAAACATATTTGAAATAATGTGAATTTCTATTGCCAAAGTGTAAATAAATCATTAAATTTATAAAATTTGGCAATAGAAACTCACATTATTGCAAATGTTTTAATTTTTTATGTTGTAATGACATGTTTTACACTTGGCAATACTGACAATACAGGAATCTTTCTTTACTACATTTATACACACATACATAGCCAAGGGAGAATTTCTGTATTAACTTCGCTAAGTGAAAGACATACCATTGTGATTCTTTTTTCTTTTCTTTTCTTTTTTTTTTTTTTGAGACAGAGTCTCACTCAAACTCTTGGGCTCAAGCGATTCTCTTGCCTCAGCCTCCCAAGTAGCTGGGACTACAGGCATCCGCCACAATGTCCAGCTATTTTTAGAGATGAGGGTCTTGCTGTAGCTCAGGCTGGTCTCAAACCTGTGAGCTCAGGCAATCCACCTGCCTGGGCCTCCCAGAGTGCTAGAATTATAGGCATGAGCCACCGAGCCAAGCCCCACCTTTGTGATTTTATGTATGGTCAGGTATTATAACAAATTATATAATAATAAACATAACCATTGGGAATAAAACGATAGTTAATAGGTCTGTATTCTAAAAAAAGAAATACTTTAATTGGGTAATTGCTTTGCAAAAGTGTATCATTTCACCACATTAAGAAAAGAAAGCTTATGCTTTATTTAAACACAATCAGATTGATCTAGTTCCCTTTCTCCTCCTCTACAGGTAGCTTTGGATATTTTAAAACCTCAGATTGCTTTGCCTGTTTTATACCTAAATCTTAAACAGGGTGTGTATGTGTTGTATATCTAACAAAGTGAGTAGTGGAGTTGTTTTTCTTTGTAATGTGACTTTTAAATACACTTTTATTTTGCCTAAGTACTAAACTAGAAATTTTTTGCAGTTTTTTTTGTTTGTTTGTTTGTTTTTGGGCAGGGCTGGGTTTGAACCCGCCACTTCCGGCATATGGGGCCAGTACCTTATTCCTTTGAGCCACAGGCGCTGCCCTAGAATGTTTTTTTGTAACTGAGAAAGGTGTATGTAATCTTGTAAAATAGTTATAAAATGACATGTATACCAAATCATTTGTTGGTGTTTAAATCATCCTTTACATAAATAGTAATATAAGATGCATATTTCTTCTGACAATTTGGAAGAAAAATTTTAGAAGTATACTGTGACCAGTAATGTTAGTCTCTCTATATTTTTACTTAGTTTTCTGTGAAGTTAAACTTATGCACCCTAACTTGAATTTTCAACCCTCCCCCCTGCTTTAACTATAGCATTTAAATTTAGGTAGAAAGTATAGTGAACTTAAATATAAAGTTATTATTTTAGTAGAAATGCAAAGTACATTTTTCACTTTCTGAAAGTATCACACAGGTTATTGAACTTTTAGATGGAATTCACATCTGTGAACTTGCTCTCTCATGTGAAAAAATAAGTGAGGTCACTGTCAGAGATTGGTTTGCTTTGCAAAACAGAAAAATGGAATTTTACTTCAAAAAGTAGAACCTAGAATCAACACAGATTTACAATTACATTTTCAAAAGAAAATCGGAGTTGAGGTGAGATGTTTCAAGTGGATGATCATGGTAAGCTTCAATTTTACTTTATGCATGCGTGTGCAATAAATGAAGAATGGGTTCCTGAGTGTATTGCCCAATAGGTTATGAAAATATTCCTCAGGAATTTTCTCTTCTTGTAGAAATTGAAATGTCATATTTATTCTGTTAAATTAAAATGTTCAAAGGACAGAATAATAATTTTTCCTGCTTTTTATATAAAACTGATACCTTTGAAGAACTGAACTTCTTATAATAGTTCTATTTCACTTGTCCTAAGAAGCTTGGTTTGTGAAATAATTTAAATATACTAAGGGATGTTTCTAATTTAGATCAGTGATTATTACTGAAAAGAATGAATTTAATAGGACCTGGTATGCAAATAGCTAATATTCTAAAAAGCAACTTCTGAGATGCTGCTGTAATTCTTTAAAGAACTGAGTTTAAGTCCTTATTGTAGGTACACATTATTTAGGCCATGAACAAGTTTTCAAAGATACCGTGTATACTCGAGTATAAACTGAGTTTTTTCGGCACAAAATTTGTGCCGAGTTTGTGTTTTTCAGCACAAATTTTGTGCCGAAAAAACTCGGCTTATACTCAAGTATATACGGTACATTGATTTATGATACGAGGTTATCCATTTCATTATAAAACCATATATTAGTTTATGACATAATCATTGACAAATTGTTTCTATAACTGGCAGAGTAGTTCTAAAACAAATGCCAGAAAAAATAACGGAGGAGAAAAATTTATAGTATGTCAGTAATTTATATTTCCAACAGTTTCTGTGAACAAATTATAAACTCTTTTTACATAGCTTATAGTACATGGTTTGTTTTGCAACAGAAGAATCACATTTTGATTTTCCGTATGGATCATTTCCCTATATTGCAAGATCTATACACTGGCAAACTGGTCATACAGGTGAGTAATGTTTTCAGACCATATTAATGGTATTTTTCCCCTTTAATTAATGTAATGAACTTCCTTTTTTCTTCTCTTAAATTAACTTTTCTTGTCAAATTGAGGAAGGTCAAGCAGCAACTTAAGTACCCCAGATGACAGCATATGATTTGAAGATAGGAAAATTTAAAAATAAAACTTAATATTGCAAATCACTACTTTCTTAGATTGGTATCTTTACCTATTTACTATGATTTGTATAATGTTTACATATAATTTTGAAAAATAAAATGCTAAAGAAGTGTGTATCATTGTAAAACCCCTTAATGTCTGTTTTGACACTTGTCTTGCAGTTAGTTTGATATTTTGTCATTAATGATTCCAAGTTTCTTTAGCTGAGCCATCTCATTCTTCACTTCCTGTAAACCACTCCATAGATTTGTCCTTCTTCATGAAACTAGTATTCTTTCCTTTGTTTGATTGATGGTCATTGGCTAATGAAACAAAATATGCATTTCAAGATAAATTTTATGTTTTTACATATTTTAAATACATCTTATTATGGCTTGAATCTATCTTAAAAATTATTAAGAAATCTGGGTTATGTAGTAAATAATAGGGTGAAACTCGAAAGAATGACATAATTACTTTAAAAATTATAACAAAAGATGTAACAGTTCTTGAATCTCTTTTATCTCTCAGCATCTTTTTAATCACCTTGAAAGAGCATCAGAATTGTTCAGTGTTATTACATAAATCAAGTGTTTGGGGAAATACACTTTGGAAATATGAATTAATTAGGAATAGAGCTTATTATAATTCATAAACACTGGTCATTTAGCATTTACTACCATGTACCATATATATATTTTTTCTTTTTTTTTTATACCATATATATTTTGAAGAGCTTTATATATGTTTTACATTTAATATGTGCAATATATCTTTAAGTTCATCCATATTTTACAGAGAAATGGCAGCTTCGAGTAGTTAGGTTGTTTAAATACAGATGTTTTATAGGTCTTAAAGTAGTAATGCTTGTGAGAAGGGTAAGTGCTACCATTTATCTCTCAGGCTAGAACTATTTAGAATTATATATGAATGTGAGCATAAACTTTTAAAATGACATTTTATTTTTTGAGACAGTCTCACTATGTCACCGTTGCTAGAGTGCTGTGGCATCACAGCTCACAGAAACCTCCAACTCTTGGGCTCAAGCGATTCTCTTGCCTCAGCCTCCCAAGTAGCTGGGACTACAGGCGCCTGCCACAATGTCCAGCCATTTTTTGTTGTAGTCATTGTTGTTTAGCAGGCCAAGGCCAGGTTTGAACCCACCAGTCCCAATGTATGTGGATGGTGCCCTAACTACTGAGCTACAGGAGCCAAGCCATTAAAATGACATTTTATAGAATGTGGAAAATTTTAACCTAAAATCTCTGCTGTTATAATATTATAGTCTATGGTAGAAGTAGACATTAAATAATCACATTTTAAACTAAAATTCTAAGTGCTCCATAGAAGTACAGTGTTCTGTGAGAAGCCATAATAGGTGTTTTGCTCTAACACTTGACAATAAAGCTGAGACCTGAATGGTAGGTAGGAATTAACTATAGCAGGGAAAATGAGAACAAAAAATGCTGCTGATTCTGGGGTTAAATAAAAAAGACTAGAAAGATAGAGGTCAAGCCATGTAGGATCTTATATGCCTGTTAATGAGTTTGTCTATCCTAAGAAAAGTGGGAGGCCATTGAAGCATTTAAGTGATGAGTAACATGGTTAGATTTGTATTTTGAAAAAAATCACTCTGGCTTCATTTGGAGAAACAATTGAATCAGGAACAGAGTATTGTTCTGGGGTGGTATAATTCTGTATGATAACTATCTAAACACTTAAACAATAATACCGTTAAACTTTCATTACATTTCCAGATATAATCATATATTGCTTAACAATGGGAATATGTTCTGAGAAATGCATCATTGGGTGATTTCACTCTTATAAAAACGTCATAGTTTTCTTTTTTGCAGTTTTTGGCTGGGGCTGGATTTGAACCTGCCACCTCTGGTATATGGGGCCAGCACTCTACTCCTTTGAGCCACAGGTGCTGCCCCATAGTATTTTTTTTTTTTTAACTTCAGGTTAATGTGAGGGTACAAACTAGGTTACAATGTTTGCATTTGTTAGGTAGAGTCCCTCTTGTAGCTGGGTCCCGCACCTAAGAGGCATGTCATATACCCTAACTTTGTGCCTGGTAAGTGGGAGCACACCAATCTCCCTCCCATCTCCCCTCTCCCTAAATGTCATAGTGTTCTTAACAAAAATCTAGATGGTATAGCCTACTGCACCCCCAGGCTATATGATATAGCTTATTGCTCCTAGGCTACAGACCTAGGATAGCATGTTACTCTACTGAATACTGTAGGCAATTATAACACAATGCCAAGTATTTGCATATTTAAACACAGAAAAGATAATGTGTTACATTATGGTGTTATAATGGCTACATTATCAGTAGATGACAGGAGTTTTTCAGCTGTTACATTCTTATTTTTTTTTTGAGACAGAGTCTCACTATGTCCTTGGTAGAGTGCCATAGTGTCCTGACTCACAGCAACCCCAAACTCTTGGGCTTAAGCGATTCTCTTGCCTCACCCTCCCAAGTAGCTGGGATTACAGGCACCTGCCACAATGCCCAGCTATTTTTTTTGTTGTGGCTGTCATTCTTATTTGGCAGGCCCGGGCCAGGTTTGAACCTGCCAGCCCTGGTGTATATTTGTCCAGTGCCTTAGCCGCTGAGCTATAGCTTATCAGACCACTGTTAAATGTGTGGTCCCTTGTTGACTGAAATGTCTCATTATGTGGTCCATGACTGTATACAGAAGCCCTGAAGTACATTTTTTCTTTTGTTTTTGAGACAGGGTCTTGCTCTGTCATCTGGGCTAGAGTGCAGTGGCATCATCACAGCTCACAGCAACCTCAAGCTCCTGGGCTCAAGTGATTCTCCTGCCTCAGCCTCCTAAGTAGCTGGGACTACAGGCACACACCACCATGCCCAGATAATTTTTTCTATTTTTGGTAGAGACAAGTCTGGCTCTTGTCAGGCTGGTCTTGAACTCCAGATCTTCCTAATTCTGGAGGTCAAAGTCTCTGAGAATGCTAGGGTTATAGGTGTGAGCCACGTTACCCTGCCATTCTGATGTACTTTTTAAAATTCCATTATGCCATAACTCCCTTTTATTCTGCCTATTTAACTAGTAGTGAAATTCTGTCATTCATTTAATGTTTTGAATGCTTATTTATATGCCTAGCCCCAATTTTTTACTTGAAAAAGGGGCTAGCTTAAAAGCAAAGAAAAGTGGCCAGGCATGGTGGTTCATAGCTGTAATTCTAATATTTTGAGAGGCCTAGATGGGAGGATTGCTTGAGGAGAGGAGTTGGAGACCAGCCTGGTCAACATGGCAACATCCCATGTCTACCAAAAAAACAAAGAGACTAGGCGTGGGTAGTACATTTCTATTGTCCTAGCTACTGGGGAGCTGAGGCAGGACGACTGCTTGAGCCTAGGAGTTTGAGGCTGCATTGAGCTATGGTGACACCACAGCACTCTAGCCCAGGCAACAGAGTGAGACCCTACCTCAAAAAAATTTTAAGTTCTGGGCAGCGCCTGTGGCTCAGTGGGTAGGGCGCTGGCCCCATATACCAAGGGTGGTGGGTTCAAACCCGGCCCTGGCCAAACTGCAACAAAATAATAGCCAGGCGTTGTGATGCTGGCTATTTGGTGCGTGTAGTCCCAGAGGCAAGTCCCTCCAGAGGTTGAGGCAAGGGAATCACCTAAGCCCAAGAGCTGGAGGTTGCTGTGAGCTGTGACATCACAGTACTCTACCAAGGGCGACAAAGTAAGACTCTGTCTCTAAAAAAAAAAAAATTTTTTTTAAGTTCTGACCTTTACTTGTATTTCATATAGAATAGTTTCTATTCACATTATGCTCAGTACATGTTGAATTGGACAAGATTTCCCCACCAGTGTCTAGTTTTTTCTTTCCTTTTGTTAGTTTTTGCCCTACTTCTTTTTTTTTTTTTTTTTTTTTTTTTTTTGCAGTTGTCTAGTCTAGTTTTGAGTTGAAGACCAAACTACATAAGCAAATACGCATTTATTTATATAGTTAATCAAGGCCCTACGTAAACCCTTTTCTTGAGTCCTTCTTCAAACACTAAGTATGTTTCGATCTGGCTTATGGGACAGATATCTTCTAATGTTAGTTATGTCCACATGTGCCTCTCCTTTATCGCAGTATAATCTCTGGAGATTTAGTACTGACTGAAAACTGTCTCCTTGATACCCTTAGAGACATTACTTTTCCTTCCAGTAAATGATTACTAGATGTTTGCTGATGGCTTTAATAAAGCCTGCACTGAATTGAATCATGTATTGTTTCATCTGTCGACTTGGTTGTTTTAGGGAGAGATTTGGATATATAGTATATAGTTCTTGGATTGGGGAAGGTTTCATTTTGAACTTTTTATTTCAGAGGCAATGGGAACTTCTGAAGTTTTCACTGTTATGTAAAAGAAGATATCTTAAGAAAGGTAATCTTGGGGGGCACCTGCGGTTCAGTGAGTAAGGCGCCGGCCCCATATACCAAGGGTGGTGGGTTCAAACCCAACCCCAGTCAAACTGCAACAAAAAATAGCCGGATGTTATGGTGGGCGCCTGTAGCCCCAGCTACTTGGGAGGCTAAGGCAAAAGAATCGCTTAGCCCGGGAGTTGGAAGTTGCTGTGAACTGTGACGCTGCAGCACTCTACCGAGGGTGACAAAGTGAGACTCTGTCTCTAAAACAAAAAAAAAGAAAGAAAGAAAATGTGCTGGTGGTATCTGAGTACTTAAATAGAGGAAAAAACTGTTAGAGATTTCATCATAATACATTTATGAGGTGATTAGTAGTAGAAAAGGAGCAAACAAAATACTGTCAAAGAAAACAAGATCAGCTAGTAATACAAAAGCTGCAAACAGAGAGAGAGAGAATCTCTATATAGATTTACAATGGAGTTGGAGTTATATCCTCATAAGCCCATTAAGTTGAACATATCATAAGTTGAAAATGAATTTAATACAGCTAACCTGCTGAGCATCGTAGCCTAGCCTACCTTAAATGTGCTCAGAACACTTACAAAATTTAGCTATACTTGGGCAAAATCATCTGGCAATACAGTTTGCTGTAGAGTAGCAGTTTTTTTGTTTTTTTTTTTAATTTTTTTGCAGTTTTTGGCCGGGGCTGGGTTTGAACCTGCCACCTCTGGCATATGGGGCCGGCGCCCTACTCCTTTGAGCCACAGGCGTGCCCAGAGTATCAGTTTTTAACCCTCATGATTTTGTGGCTGATTGGGAGCTGCAGTTAATATTACTTTCTCCAAAAAGCCCCCCAGAATTAATTCTGAAATCTTGTGTGTTCCTTATCACATTATTAATTTATACAAATATGCCATGATTCTACCTTCATAAGTGTAAGGATTTTATACCTGGATAACTAAAACAGTGGTAATGACAAAAATAAATAAAATTTAGAGAAGGATTTATTTTTGAGGAAAAATTATTTGGTTTTGGATTAACAGTTGCAATGTTCTGTGCCTTCCTATTTGACTCAAGACTAAAACTTGGTATATTTTTTTCCCTTTACTCTAGGATCTCAGAGGTCATCAGATAACACATAACTACACATACCCATGCATGTTTCACTTGGACCAGCCTAGGTGTCAAACCTTACAACAGCATAGGGTAAAGAGAGATAACAGTAGATTCATTAGTATATAAAAATGTGGTGTCTATTTAGACAGATCTGGGTTCTCATTTTGTTTCTATTGTTACTGTAACAGTGTGACTTTTCTGATTTTGTTTTTCATCAGTACAACAAGTATAAATTTAATGCTACTTCAAGATTTCTTAGGGGGGTTGAAGTGTTATATGGGATTACCTTTACAAAGTACCTAGCACCTGATTGGTGATTGTGTGATATATGTAAATTTGTAAAGAATATCTCTTTTATTCCCCCTACAAAAATGGAATTGTTTTCACCCTTACCTGTCAAATTGAAAAAAAATTTTGTTCTTAACAAATTATTGTGAACATGTTTATGCAAAACTTTTTTTCTTTTCTTTTTTTTTTTTTGAGACAGAGTCTTCGGCTGCCGCCCTAGGTAAAGTGCTGTGGCATCATTATAGCTCACAGCAACCTCAAAGTCTACCACACTTGGCTATTTTTTCTATTTTTAGTGGAGACAGAGTCTTGCTCTTGCTCAGAGTAGTCTCTAATTTTTTTCTATTTTTCTTTTCTTTTTTTTTTTTTTAGTATAGATGGGGTCTCGCTCTTGCTCAAGCTGGTCTCAAACTCCTGACCTCAAGCAATCCATCTGCCTAGGCCTCCCAGAATGCTAGGATTACAGGCATGAGCCAACTTGCCAGGCCTATGCAAAACTTTTTAAAATGCGTGTTTAAGGGGAAAAAATGTATTTTATTTTATTTATTTTTGTGAGTCAGAGTCTCACTCAGGCGCCCTGGGGTTGAGTGTTGTGGCACAACAGCTCACAACAACCTCAAATTCATGAAAAAAATTTTAAAGAGGGCTCAAAGGGGTAGGGCACCGGCCCCATATGCCGGAGGTGGCAGGTTCAAACCCAGCCCTGGCCAAAAACTGCAAAAAAAAAAAATGTTTTTAAAGATAGAAAAACATGTGTTTGCTTAAAAACTGAGAAGTTGCTTGCTTGTGTTTAAAAGAGAGATGGAAGCATTGATAACCACTTACCAATGCTTAAGTTACAGCATAAAAGCCTGAAACAGAGCATAAGCTTTTTGTGTTTTTCTTAGAAAATGCTGAATTGAGTTTTCTGCAACCACAAACTATTAGGTGATTCCAAATTTATGTGGACAAGAGAAAGAAAATTTTGTTAGTATAAGTCACTACTGGGAATCAGCAGCTGCTTAGGCAGTAAAAGATTGACTCCACACCTGATAACATCACATGTCTATATTACCCTATCTGCTCCTGACCCCCCACTCATTAGTTTACTCCCTGTTAAGCCTACTGGGGGAAATGAGTGTATATTTTACTGGCCAAATATGTGTGTGATCAATAATTTTTCTTTGTATTGCCAACCCTCTGATGTCCTGAAACAAAGGGTTTTACAGTTAACCATGAGTTAATACTCAGAATAAAACAGTGTTGGGTATTTATTCCATTCTATGTATAAATCCTGTCCCTAGATGAAAACACAGAGCTTCTACAACTTCTCAAAGTCATGATCCTAGTTTGCACCCTAATCCCTCAAAGACCTGCTTTTTCCCCCTACAGTACAGAGCCCCTTCCTCCCTGGTGCACTCCCATTTGCTGTTGAGGTGTCAATGTCTATAATACAGTGTTACTATTATTGATACCTACAGAGGCTAGTCTGAATAAAATATGACTGTTTCTGTCCTGCTTTCCATGAATATCTGTTCAAACTGTCACTGAAAGCCAGCTGAAGTGGCTCATGTCTATAATCTCAGCACTTTGGGGTATCAAGGTGGGAGGATCACTTGAGGCCAGAGGTTTGAGACTAGCCTGGGCAACATAGTGAGACCTAGTCTGTACAAAAAATAAGAAAATTAGCTAAGCATGGTGGCATATGCTCTATAGTCCCCGCTGCTTGGGAAGCTGAGGCAGGAAGATTACTTGAGGCCAAGTTGGAGGTTGCAGTGAGCTATGATCTAGCCTGGGTGAGAGTGAGACCCTGTCTCTAAAAAAAATAAAAATAAAAACCAAATTGTTGGAATTCTCTTCCAACAACATTACATACAACCTTTCGTCAGGGACTTGGTACTTAATGCTTTTGCTATTTCCTTGGTAGTCTTCCAGAAGGCTTTTGTGGCAACTTATTTTCCCTGCCTATAGTAGGATTTCATCAGAGGGGCAGCAGAGCATAATAGGAATTCAGGCTTTAGTCTAGAATCAGAGAACTGGGTTCAAATGTCCTCCACCACCTTGGGAAAAGTATTTAGCCTCTCAAGGTCTCAGTATTCTTATCTGCCAAATAGTGACAATAGTATTGATTTACCTCTACGGTTGGTTGTAAAATGCATACTATGTTGCCTGGGACAGTTGTAAACACCTAGTATATCTTACCAAATAGGATAACAGCGTAAAGGTAAAAGAAGCTGGGAGAGGGGAGGGATGTTAAAAGGCAATTTGTATTTCATAATTTAACTTAAGGTGAACTTTATTTACTTTGAAATATGAGTGAAACAAAAATTATACATGGAGCTGTTGGAAGGGAAAAGACTATACCTAGTCAGTCAGATTTGTTGAGTGATTGCTATGGCCGGGGATGGAACAGTGACTGGGGCATGATCCCCACCTTCAAAAGTCTTAGTGTCTAATTTCTCCTTTAGTACGTGAGCTTCAGTAGCCACTGTTACTTAAATCTCATAGGGATGTAGTAAAAATAAGTAGGTAAAATTCTGAAATAATGTAGGTCTGTTAATTTCTCAAAATAGTTATAAAGGAGTATAAAAAATCTGTCAGTCTTATCTTCAGATGGGTGAAAATGTGGAAGGCACTATAAGAAGGATCACTGCTGCTAGAATATTATTCTTGTACTGTTTCAGATCTAGAAGATAAATGCCAAAGGAAATATATATATATATATATATATATATGAGTGAAAATTATGATACTGTTGTATTTCTATCTCACATGATTATTTTCTAATTAATATTGGATGCTACCTACCATTCAAAGCCACTTAAATCCCAACAAAAATGAAATAGGAAAATAAATTATGGTACTTATACCATGTCAGGATTAAAAATAAGGTTTTCAAGGATTCAATAATGATGTGGGAACATGCTTTATAATAAATGAAAAAAAAGGCCTAGATAAAGTATGGTTCTAATTTTTTTAGAAGTAGAAAAGCATACAGAAGGAAACAAATAGTTGGATGGTGAGATTACAAGTAAATTTATTTTCTTCTTGCAACCCCTTTTTAATAAAATTAACATTTCAAAAAAACATGGTTCTGGCTCTCAAATTCTTGAAGCTTACAGTGCTTTAGGTTTCAATTTAACATAAATCACATTAAAAATCTGTTTAGTTAGGTAGACTACCACAAAACAAATTGGGATATAAGACAAAAAAGTAGTAACTGAAAGGGGTAAAACTTTCAATACTAATTTACTCATACTGTTATAGGGTATAAATTATCATGCATCCCTGCATGTAAAGACTAACTAGAGCTCAGTAGGTAACATACATAAATCTAATTCTGGCATATCACTAAATCATACCTTGAGAATAGGTATAAGTTCGAGAAGGATCAGCTATTATGTTCATTGAGAATGAGTTTTGTGATTCCTGAGAATGTTTTCCCATCGCTTCTACTGTATCACTGGATGAAGATGATGATGAAGACAATCCCAGTCTAACATATCTTCCTTTTTTACCACAGAGTGAACAATCTACTGGTGTGGCACTAGGTCCCCGGGGCAGTTGAATTTCATCTCTGTTGTAGTTTCTAACAGCTCCACTGTGATGAACAGAGCGTTCTCGTTGCCAGATATAATGGGTTGGTGCAATGGCCATAACCTATAGTGGAAAGCTTACTTTTAGAATTTTAATAAGATTTTAGAATTTACTAAAATTCAGTACAAAAATTATAACTCAAGAACAGCTGTCTCTAAAGTAGGGAAAAAAATCCTAGTTGCCAATTTAAAAACAAAACATTTCTAAATATAATGGGTTGGTGCAATGGCCATAACCTATAGTGGAAAGCTTACTTTTAGAATTTTAGTAAGATTTTAGAATTTACTAAACTTCAGTACAAAAATTATAACTCGAGAACAGCTATTTCTAAAGCAGAGATAAAAATCCAAGTTGCCAATTAAAAAAAAAAAAAAAAAAAACAGTATTACTATTAATGATTCATTGCTTGCGTTGTTAGGACAATAATTGACAAAAATATTTAAATTATTTCAGAGAAAGTATTTAAATTATTTCAAACAGGAAACAGGACTGAAGCAATTCCAAGTTGTCAGGGTACTTATTTTTTAATTGAGTATTCTAAGTTTAGGAAAGATAATACAGCTACCCTAAAACATTACATAATTCTTAACTATGGCATGTGTTGGGTTAAAGACATGTAATTGAGGTTCCCAACTGTGTGTTAGGCTACTCTTAAAATGTTTGCAGTTATGGCAAGTGATGCAGTGAATAAGAACACAGGTAATTTCCTATTTCTTGGTTTCCTCATCTGCAGTATGGAGAATAATGAGAGTGTTTATTTTAGAGAGGTATGATGTTAGATAAGGTATTATTTATAATCCACTGTCAGGTATTGTTCTATAACAGCGGTTCTCAACCTGTGGGTCACAACCCCTTTTTCACAATGAAAATACACTGCGGCATTAGGAAGGTTGAGAACCACTGTTCTGTAAGATTTGTTAAATAAAACATGGGGCTTTACAGACAGGATAGACTTAAGTTTCTCATCCTGGCACTGCCGCTGCTAGCTGTATGATATTAGGTAAGTTATCTAATCTGAGGCTCAATTTCTTCATCTCTAAAATGGGGATATTAACTATGTTGATTGCAGTGGTATGATATTTCAGCCTCGAATTCCTGGGCTCAAGCAATCCTACCTCAGCCTCATGAGTAAGTAGCTAGGACTAAAGGCACACACTACCATGTTTGGCTATGTTTTGTCATTTTTAGGGATTTTGGTGCCTTTGGTGGGTTCTCCTAAAATTTGATAGTTGGTCCTCCGTTTTTTCTTTAAATATACTCTACCTCTGTGTGATGTCAAGGGTAATATAGCGTAAGTGTTAAGAGCACTATCTAGGTTTGAACATACTGGTGTGGTGCTTTGCTAATTGTGTGTCTTTAATGAAGTCACTTAACCTCTCTGTGCCTTAACTTCTTTATCTGGGATTACCCAGCTGACTCTAAGAGTTAATACACATTCAGTACTTAGAACAATTCCTGTAGTTTTAAAAAGTAGTAACGTTACTTTCACCTTGAATCTCTAATGCACTCTAAGCTTTAAACATTACTTACGTGTGATGACTCATCTTACCATACCTGCTTTTTCTGTTTTGTTTTTTGAGACAGTCTCACTCTGTTGCTTCAGGCTAAAGTGTGTGGCATCATCGCTCACAGCAACCTCAAACTCCTAGGTTCAAGTGATCCTCTTGCCTTAGCCTCCTTAGTACGTGGGACTACACATGTGTGCCATAATGCCTGGCTAGTTTTTCTTTTTTTTTTTTTTTAGTAGAGATGAAGGAGGGGGACTTGCTCTTGTTCAGGGTGGTCTCGAACTCCTGAGCTCAAGCAATCCACTGACCTCAACCTCTCAAAGTGTTAGGATCCCAAGTATGAGCCACCATACCTGCATACCTGTTGACCATTCCTTTAATTATCCAGTTATCACCTTAAGTTCCTATGTCTAAATACCAAATTCCTTATCTTCCCAATAAGTCAGCTTGCTTCTGTAGCCTTCCCTATTTCTATAATGGAATCCATTAGTCTTCCTGTTATATACTGACAGGTCCCTCTCCCACATGCCCTATATCTAACCAGTCACAAACTAGTGATAATTTTATATTTCTTTTTCTTTCTTTCTTTTTGTTTTAGAGACAGTGTCTCACTTTATCACCCTGGATAGAATGCTGTGACATCACAGCTCACAGCAACCTCCAACTCCTGGGCTTAGGTGATTCTCTTGCCTCAACCTCCCAAGTAGCTGGGACTACAGGCATCTGCCACAACGCCCGGCTATTTTTTTGTTGCAGTTTGGCCAGGGCCGGTGCCCTACCCACTGAGCCTCAGGCACCACCCAATTTTATGAGATTTCTAATATTGATTTCATTTTCTTCATCACTACTGTATTCTTCACACCCTCACTTCCTCAGCTGTAGCTATAACAAGTTTAGCAGTTTCCAGTGCATTCCCTACACTGGGTCTCTTCCACACGCTGTCATTGGATTATTCTGTCCAAACATACCACTTATATTACAACACAGCTTTCTCAGTTCTGAACCTGGAATCAAGTAGCACCTAACAGAGAACTCAGCTATGATGACATGGTGGTATCTCAGAGTACACACCTGGAATAGAAAAAAACTTCTTCTTGATTAAATTGCTGCCCTCCAAGATGCATGAAAAGGGCTGCAATTAGAGTCTACTTCTCTCATTAGACAGGCATCCTCTAATCTGTGAACCAGACTAGAAATTAGGCCATCACTAATGTAAATAAATTCCATCTCCTCCTCCAAAGTCCAAGAAGGTAATCTTATTATAAGAGGATAATAGGTAAGTAGGAAACAGTCTTATTCTTTTCTGGAGAAGCCCTACATATATTTTTCAATTTAATCTATCTTACCCCATCTCTTTCCAAAAAAGGAGTTGAGGCAACTGACAAAAAAGGGGAAAAAAAGTCATCAGGATGATCTAAAGGTACTGAATTTTCTCAATTGATTACTATAGTTAACAGATCAAACTTTTTCTACTCTTTCCCCCTTCTCACTACTGCACTTGACCAGTTTTTTTTTAAAAAAGAAAAGTCCCTGAACTGGGACCCAAAAGGGAAAACTGGACTAAAGCAGACACAAAAGCAATAAAATTCAATAGAGTTCATGTGGTTAAGGATAATACGTGGCTCTTAGTGTCCTTGCTGTCAAGGTTAAAAGAGAAATTGTGATACTCATTATCTAAAAGGGCAGCATATATTATTTCTTCTTTTAACAATGGTATATAATGCAAAGAATGCTGAGCTTAAGTATAGCTGGCTGTGCCACTTATTACTAAAGTTTTATGGCCATGGATGAGTCACAATCTTTTTTTTTTTTTTTTTTTTCATTTTGGCCAGGGCTGGGTTCGAACCCACCCCCTATTCCTTGAGCCACAGATGCCACCCGAGTCACGATCTTTCTAAGCCACAGTTTTTTTCATTTGTGAAATGGAAAGAATACTTGCTATTTAATTCCCAAGACCAACATAAGATATAAATGCATTTTCTAAATTAACCAATATAAGGGGTTCATACAGAGGCCAGATGTCATAGAGAAAACAGAACACTGGGAAGTAACTAAACATGAAGTCAAGTTCTGGCTCTGTCACTTACTTATATGATCTTGAATAAATACTAACCTCCTTTGTTCTCAGTTTCATCAGCTACCAAATGGGAATGCCACTATTCTTACAGGTTGTGTGCTAACTTACAGGAAAATATTTACAATTTGTAAAGCACTCTGCAAAGATAAGTAATTATTATTGTAAGCCAGTTTATAGCTACTATCCTGAGTTTATTTTAGGATATGGAATTAAAGAAACATTTTGTTTGGTGGTATACCAGTACAGGCCTTTCAATAACAAATGCATAGAATGCTGAAATTTCTAACAGCAAGTGTTGCTACTCAACAAACATAAAGAGGACTGGGATGATATAGTACTTCTTTATAATAAACCTTTACACCATGATGGCTATAAGGAATGAATAGTGGATAGTGCAATGAGAGCTCAGTGAAGAGTTATTTTATAGTTTATTATTTATTTCATAGTTTAAAAGGTAATGAAAAAAGAATCAGAAACTTTTAAGTTCCATTCATTCTATCAGTAAGCAAATATTTGCTGAGTATCTACTATGTGCCAGGCACTGGAAAAACAATTAGAGCAAAATCAAGACCCTGCCCTTGGGCAGTGCCTGTGGCTCAATGAGTAGGGTGCCAGCCCCATATACTGAGGGTGGTGGGTTCGAACCTGACCCTGGCCAAATTGCAACAAAAAAATAGCTGGGCATTGTGGTGGGCACCTGTAGTCCAAGCTATTTGGGAGACTGAGACAAGAGAATCGCCTAAGCCCAAGAGCTTGGAGGTTGCTGTGAGCTGTGATGCCACAGCACACTACCAAGGGCAACAAAGTGAGACACTGTCTCTGAAAAAAGGAAAAAAAAGACCCTGCCCTTTTGGAATTTATATTTTAGTAGGAAGAAATAGAAATTAGCAAGATAAGTGAAAAAGAATATATTATATGGTGACTGAGTGGTACATAGATAATTGGAACTGAGAAAGGGAATACAGAGTAATAGCAGGAGATACTAGTAATAGCAGGAGATACTACTTGTAACAACTTTATTGAGATATAATTCAAATTCCATACAATTCACCCATTTAAAATGTACAATTCAATGACTGACGTTCAGTTTATTCCATTGTACAATCATCACCTACAGTCAATTTTAAACATCTTTACCACCCAATAAATAAAGCAATCACATCCCATTCCTCCCTTCCCTCAGCCCTGGTAACTTCTACTTTCTCTTTGAATTTGTCTATTCTAGACATTTCACATAAATGGAATCATGTAATAAGTGGTCCTTTGTGGTTGGCTTCTTTCACTTAGTGTAATATTTTCAATGTTCACTCACGTTGTAGCTTGTACTTCATTCCTTTTAATTGCCAAATAATATTTCATTCTATGGATATAGAATTTTTTTAACTGTTCATCGGCTGATGGACATTTGTATTGCTTCCACTTTTGGCTATTAGGATAATGCTGCTATGAACATTGTGTGCAAGTTTTTGTTTGGACATAGTTTTCTTTTCTTTCTTTTCTTTCAGAGTCTATGTCACCCTCGGTAGAGTGCTGTGGCATCACAGCTCACAGCAACCTCAAACTCTTGGGCTAAGATTCTCTTGCTCCCAAGTAGCTGTGACTACAGGCACTCACCACAATCTCAGCTATTTTTTCTGAACCTGCCACCCACTGTGTATGTGTTCAGTGCCATAACCACTGTGCTACAGGCACTGAGCCTGGACATAGTTTTCATTTCTTTTGGATATATAGTTAGAATTGCTAGGTCATATGGTAAGTCTGTGTTTAGCCTTTTGAGGAATTGCCAGACTGTAATCCAAATCAACTACACCATTTTACATTCCCACCAGAAGTGTATGAGGCTTCTGATATTGCCAATCCTTGTTATTACTGTTTATAAACATCCTAATAGGTATGAAGTGATAATCTGATTGTGCTTTTGATTTGCATTTGCCTGATAGCTAATTATGTTGAACAGCTTTTCATGTGCTTTCTGGCCACTTGTATATCTTCTTTGGAGAAGTGTCTATTTTTATCCTTTGCCCATCTTTTAATTGGGTTGTCACTTTACTAGCTTTTTCTAGATACAGTTTCTTATCAAACAGATGACATGAAAACAGTTTTCTTCCCTTTTTTACTGTTGTCTCTTCATTTGGTGGTTTTTTTTTTTTTTTTTGAAGGACAGAAGATTTTACTTTTCATGTCAAAATGTACTTTCTTTTCTTGCTTTTACATTTGGTACCATAGCTAAGAAAACTAATTGGAGGTCATACATTTACCCCCATGATTTCATATAAGATTTTTATGATTTTAACTCTTAGAACTTAGGCCTTTTGATCCATTGTGAATTAACTTTTTATATATAGTATAAATTAGTGGGGGTACAACTTCATTCTTTTTCATGTAGATGTGTAGTTGTCCCAGTACCAATTGTTCTTTCCCCATTGAATCTTCTTGGCACCCTTGTCAAAATTCAATTGAACATAGTTGGAAGTGTTTACTTCTGGACACTTCAATTCTATCCCATGGAGGGAGATACTACTTTATATAGGATGATAAGAAAAGGTCTCTCTGAGGTGACATTTAAGCAGAATGCTGAATATAGTTAGGAAGCGAAGATATTATTATCTTAGGGAAGAGCATTCCAGGTCATGAGAATGGCAAGTACAAAGACTCTGAGCAGCAAATGTGCCTGTTATGTTTGTGTAACAGTGAGGAGGCCAGTGCAGCTAGAGTCGATGAGCAAGGCTATAAGATGGAGTCAAAGGCAGAAGGGAGGAGAGCTGGTAGATTGTGTCTGACCATCATAAGGACTTTGCCTTTTACTCTGTGTGAGATGGGAAGCCATTATTTGACTTAAAAAAAAAAAAAAATGTACTCTATTGTATAAAGAGTAGATTATAGAGGAGAAAAATTGTAGGAAAGACTATTTGGAAACTTATGGCAATAACTGAGGTATAAGATAACAAAACAGGGTGTTAGTGGTAGGAGCAGTGACAAATGGTAAAATGCTAGATATTTTTTCAAGGTATGGATGGGAGAAAAAGAAGAGTCAAGGAGAACAGTTTTGGGGCTTGAGCAACTAAAAGGATGAAGTTGCTGTTTATTAGTATGTAGAAGACTGCAGGAGAAGCAGGTTTGGATGTTTGTGTAGGATAATGAGGAGTTCACTTTTAGACACGTGAAGGTTGAGGTATCAATTAGGTAATAAAATATCAACAGACAATGTGATATGCAGATCTGGAATTGTGAGGTATCTATTAGTTGTGTTAAAGCCTTGAGAGCGAATGAGATCACCTAGTGAGCTAAGGTCAAAAGAGAAGACAAGAGGTTCTATGACTAAGCCACAGGGCATGCTAAGAAGTTGGTAAGGTGAAAAGGAACTAGCATAAGTGGCTGGAAAAGAAACCTGATATCTAAGAAACCAAGCAAAGAGAGTGTTTTAGGAAGAAATGAGGGATTGTGACAAATGTTGCTATTAAATTTAGGAAGTTGAGGACTAAGAACTAATCTTTGGATTTGGCAATATAGATATTTGATACCTTGACAAGTTTTTATAGAATGATGGAGGAAAGACCTTGTATAACAAGTTCAAGGAGAATGGAGAAAAGGAAGTGGAGACAGCTGTTTAGGAGTTTAGTTATAAGAGGCAGGGCAGAGAAATGTAGTGGTAACTAGGGGATGACATTTTAATTTTTATTGATGAAGATCTTAGAGCAATTCTCTCTATATATAGGAGAGACATATATTTTTTGAGACAGAGTCTCACTTTGGCACCCCTGGTAGAGTACTGTGGCATCACAGCTCACAGCAACCTCAAACTCTTGGGCTCAAGCAATTCTCTTGCCTCAGCCTCTTGAGTAGCTGGGACTATAGGTGCCCACTACAACGCCCAGCTATTTTTGCTAACAGCAACCTCAAACTCTTGGGCTCAAGCGATTCTCTTGCCTCAGCCTCTTGAGTAGCTGGGACTATAGGCGCCCACTACAACGCCCAGCTATTTTTGCTCACAGCAACCTCAAACTCTTGGGCTCAAGCGATTCTCTTGCCTCAAGCCTCTCAAATAGCTGGGACTATAGGCGCCCACTACAACGCCCAGCTATTTTTAGAGATGGGTTTCCGCTGTAGCTTAGGCTGGTCTCATACTTGTGAGCTCAGGTGATCTGCCTGCCTCAGCCTCCCAGACTGCTGGGATTACAAGCATGAGGCACCGTGCCTGGCCTCAGCAATTCCATATTCTGATGGCAAGGAAAGGAGGACAATTACTAGATTGATGTCTGTGAGAAGGCAAGAAAAGATGAGATCCAGTGCGTGAGTAGAGGGAATGGACTTGGATAGGAGCAAAGATAGGTCTTTCACAGTAACAAACGAAGGGCAGAATATATGGGTACACATGCAGGTAGAATGGTAGATGTGGTGAAAGAATGTTGACATTCTTTTCTATTGCTTCTATTATCTCAGAAGAAGAGAATTATGCATAATTGTTAATGGAGTGTGAGGACAGAGATGGGAGATATGAGAAGTATGCTAAATGT
Source organism: Loris lydekkerianus (assembly GCA_963574355.1). Taxonomy (NCBI): domain Eukaryota; kingdom Metazoa; phylum Chordata; class Mammalia; order Primates; family Lorisidae; genus Loris; species Loris lydekkerianus. Next base: position 70,241 of record CAUYPK010150574.1, on the reverse strand, counting down.
TTGACTTCATTAATTTTACAGTTTATAGTTTAAACAGACAATAGGCAAACAAATAAATAATTACAAATCTTTTTCAGTGCTATAGAAGGAAACAAGGTATTGTGATAGTGGCTAAAAGAAACTCAAATAAGGTAGCCTTTTTGAAGAAGAAAAACTTAAGTTGAAAAAACATAAGGAATAATGTAACAAACATCTATATTCCTACTGCCCAGAGTTGATAGATGTTAATATTGCTATGTTTGCTTCAAGCCTTTTTTTTTTTTTTTTTTTTTTTTTGAGATAGGGTCTCACTCTGTTGCCACAACTGCAGTGCAGTAATATCATCATAGCTCCAACTCTGGGAATCAACTTCTGGGCTCAAGTGATCCTTCTGCCTCAGCCTCCTGAGTAGATGGGAATATAGGCACGCATCACTATACATGGCTAATTTTCTTTTTATTTTGTAGGGACAGGGTCTCCCTATTGCCCAAGCTGGTCTTAAATTCCTCGCCTTAAGCAATCCTCCTGTCTTAGCCTCCGAAAGTGCTTAGGATTACAGGTGTGAGACACCATGCCTGGCCAAGACTTTTTTAAGTTAAAAGAAATAATATAGCACCTGGTAGCCATTTACTAATTATTCACTAAATCAATGCATATTAATGAATAAATGACCTCTATCAAATGTTAAGAAACAATTTAGCTTGCCCAGCAAGAGCTTCCAGGGGTCCTCAAACAAAAGCCCGCGTGCCACATGCGACAGTGTGATTGTATTTGTTCCCGTTTTGTTTTTTTTTTACTTCAAAATAAGATATGTGCAATGTGCATAGGTTTGTTCATAGTTCACTTTTTTTAAACTATAGTCTGGTCCTCCAACGGTCTGAGGGACAGTGAACTGACTCCCTGTTTAAAAAGTCTGAGGACCCCTGGTTAGACAGTACAAAACTTATAAAATATAACTTTATACTCTAAAAATTTTGAATTGAAAGGAAATTTAACAGCAATCTAGTTTAATTGCTTATCTGAAACATGAATTCCCTCTATGACATAACAAACTGCTTATGGAATCACTGCCTCTGAAAGAGTCTATCTCATTTTCAGTGAGTTGTTAGAATAATATTGTTAATATTGAGTTATTACTGCCTCTTTTAGTTTTTCATTCACATATCTTAATTCTCTGCTTTATAGCCAAAAAAAAGACACAAATAAAATATATTTCTGTTCTATGGTAGTCCTGAAAATACTTGAAAACAGCTAGCAAGTTTTCTGAATCTTTCTTCACACTAAAAATCTCTGATCCTTTTTATTAATTCACATATGAGGTTTTTTCTTTAAGACCTTGCTCTATTCTAGTTGTTTTCCTCTGGAGATAGTTCATCGACGTTCTTCTTAAGTATAGTGTGCAGAACCAAATGCAACATTTTAGGTATAATCTGATGATCATTTCATCTTTTCTGCAGCCTAAGTCTAAACTTTTCTGTAAGTCCCATTACACAACTAGGTTTATAGTGGTCTAAAATATTTTAGTCTTTTATATGTACACTATTAAGCCTCATTCTTCTCTTTGGCTCTTTAACAGTGTGGTGCCAGCAGCTGAGGTAATTCCCAGCTCCAAAAGTATATGCTAACATTATTGCAGTTAAAATTGCTAATCATTGCAGCTTGAAAGTAGGTACACATAGACAGGCAGTAAACTACCAGTGGTGGTTTCTTGTTTCTGGCACCCTCTCTATGCTCTTAGCTGAATGTCTGAAAGAACCTGAAGCATTTACTTTGAAAAAAATCAGGGTGCTCAAATAGAGTTGGCTATCACTTCCAAGGACAGCAACAAGTGTGCGAATTATCCACACCTGACCTGGGGAAGTAGTACCAAAAGATAACAACATCATAGAACTCTTTCAATGGCTTGTAATTGGAATCAGTCCAGTTTAAATAATGAGGATCCATTAATTTGGAGAGGTTTTATACACCTAACTTTTCTTCTTTTTCTATTGAATTTAATCTTGTAAAGACCTCTCCTGCTGTACTGTCTAATTTATTCTTGGACCTCTGCATTTCCTCCAACAGTTAACAGTCCTCCTAATTTAATCTCTATATATATGAATTATTTGCTGTGTCTTCATTTCATTAATAAACACAGTTAAGAAGGTTAGTTTGGGGCAGAATTCTGAGACACATTGCTACAGTCTTCCCTCAAGTTTGACATTAATCCACTAATTGGCTCTTTTGGCCTGTAGTCACTTAACTGGATATAATTTCATTTAATTATAGCATTATTTAGCCCACATTTATCAAATTTTTCTTAACCACTACTAAAGTTTATAGTGACCTCTGCTTTCCAGTTAATTTTATACTCCACTATTTTTCTCTGGTTTGAAATACTAACTTTACTAAAACTCAGAACATTTGAAAAATAACTGATTATTAAAATTTTAGTGTCCTGTTGGTTTATCTTATTAAAATTTAGCATCAAGAAAACTTAACTATTGTCTATGTGAAATGAGGTCTGGTTTTAAAAAAAATTTTTAATTTATTTAAATAATTTATCACACTGTTGGTGCTATTTCAATTTTGGGAAGCTGATATCTCACATACTTTATTTAGTGGAAATTATTATTCAACTCCAGTGTAATTACCATCCTTAATAAGATAATTTGGTATGTTCATATCACCCTTTCCTAATATGTTAGTTATCTTTAAGACAGAAAAAACAATCTAAAATAAAAATAGTTACTAAGAAATAGGCTGTTTAAAAAACAGAAATGAGAACTTTTAATTATGACAATACAAAATTAAAACTGCCAACTCTGTAATACATAAACTGTATTCTTGATAATGATCAAAGTTAATGGTCTACTCTTACATATACAACCCCCCCAAAACATTAGAAGCACATTAAAAAAAAAGAAAAATCAGATAAACAGAAAACAAAGTCTACATATATAAAGTATTTTAAAATCCTTACCTCTTCACAGCATCGCCTGCTTACAATAGCCCTATAGTCAATTCTATCCCAGAGCTGGTCCCTTAACTTTAAGAAATTAGGGAACAATTTTCTCCAGTTTTTCCCTAAGGCCCATGGAAAAATTTCATACTTGGATTCTTCTTCATCTTCTTCAACTGTATTAGCCAGATACCTAACAAAGAAGATCCATAACCCAAAGAAGAAATGGGTAAAGGACAGGAACACATTGTCCACATACACAAAAAAAGAAATACAAATGGCTTATCAACACATGTTCAGCCTTACAGAGAAGAAACACAGATCAAAGATAGAGACACAATGAATTTTACCTTGTTTTGCTTTAGGTATTTTTCATTCCTATAAATCTTGATCTTTGTTTTGGGATGTACGTAGTTACTTGGAAATATTCTGATCCTTTCAGGTGTTGCTTTTGACTTTTAGGGTAATTTATATGGAGCAATGTTCAGTCTGGAGCTAATTATTCTCCTCTACTGAGGCAAGACCCTTTTTGAGTACTCTTCTCAATGCTCCATGAATTATGAATTTTTTCAGTCTGGTGAGAACAGGCACTATTTCCAGCCCTATGTGAACACTAGGCACTGTTCCTTCTATCCTTTGTCTTTCCTTACACTCAAGTAATTGGAAACATATGAAACTCAGTATTATATCAAATACCTGAGGGGGACTAGGCATACATAGATGCAAAAAGAATAATCAATCAAAACCAAACCAAAACTGACACAAAAGGACATTAACCCAGTTATAACTATTCTGTATGTTAAAAAAGTTAAATAGACATATTGAAAATGTACTTCTAGAAATGAAAACTACAATGCATACAATGAAAAATACACTGAATAAGATTAATGGCAGATTAAACACTGCAGAAAAGAAGATTTGTAAATTGAAGACACAGCAATAGAAACTACTCAAGATGAAATACACAGAGAAAAGAGAAATAAAAATCATTAACAGAGGATCAGCTGGATATAAGACAATTTTAAGAAACCTAGTAAAGGTGAAATTAGAGTTTTAAAAGGGTGGTAGGTAGACAGATAAATATTTGAAAGAATAAAAGGTGAAAATTTTTGAAATATGAAAACTATAAATGTATAAAGCTCCATGAACCTCAAAGCACAAGAAACATGAAGAAAATTACATCAAGGCGTATCTTAATTAAATTACTCAAAACCAATGATAAAGAGAAAATTTGGCCAGGCACAGTGGTTCATTACTATAATCCTAACACTCTGGGAGGCCAAGGCAGAAGACTGAGGCCAGGAGTTCAAGGCTAGCCCTAGCAAAAGCAAGACCCCATCTCTACAAGAACAGAAAAATTGGTAGGGCACAGTGGTGCGTGTCTGTAGGTCCAGCTACTTGGGAGGCTAAAGCAGGAAAATCACCTGAGCCCAGGAGCTTGAGGTTGCAGTGAGCTATAATGACTGCACCTTAGCCTTGGGTCAGAAGGGCAATTCTATCTCCAAAAAAAAAAAAAAAACAAACAAACAAAAAACAAAGAAAAAAAATCTTAAAAGACATTAAATAACACAGGAACAAAGATAAGGATGGAATGGATTTCTCATCAGAAACAATGCAAGCCTCACAGATGACTTTCCAAGAAAAATGGGCAACTTACAACAAAAATATTGTAAAATACATAAGGGAATGAAGTACCTTAAGTAGAAACAGACACTTAAGTCTAAAGGCACTGGATTTAATGGACAGAAAATATAAAAACAACCATGTCCAGTCTGTATAAAAAAATTAAAAATACCTTGATAATATAGAGAAATATAGGCTCAGCACCCATAGCACAGTGGTTATTGCCCCAGCCACATGCACCAAGGGTGGTGGGTTCAAACCTGGCCCAGGCCAGCTAAACAACAATGACAACTGCAACAACAACAACAAAACCCAGCTGGGTGTTGTGGTGGGTGCCTGTAGTCCCAACTACTTGGGAGGCTGAGACAAGAGAATAGCTTTAGCCCAAGTGTTTGAGATTGCTGTGAGCTGTGACGCCATGGCACTCTACCAAGGGTGACATAGTGAGACTCTGTCTCAAAAAAAAAAAAAAAGTTAAGTACAGTAGACCATTCAAGGGACTATAATAACCTGGTCAACATACAGAGATGGTCAACATAAAGGAACTAGACTTACTGTCCTGACATGGACAATGTCTAACTTATTGGAGAGCATCAAATAGAACTACAGAATTGCACAAAACAAGAGAATATAAGTTGGGTAGGAGGTGATTAGAATTAAATGCTTAAGGTTCTTGTAATAAAGATAAGTGGGTAATTGCTAAACGAATATAGACTGCAAAATTTCCAAACAAGTAAAATAAAAAAAATATGTTCAAAAAAACCATTTCAAAGAAAAAGAAGATAAAATGGAGGAGGGAAAAAAGTACACAGAGGGTAGAAAAATAAAAGAAATAAGCAATAACAGAATATTATTCAGCTATGAAAATGAACTATTGCTACACATACCAGTAAAAATGAATCTGAAAATCGTAACCTAAAAGCTAAAGAATGAAATCACAGAATAACAGAACACGTGATTCTTTTACATACAGCTAAAAAGAAAAACCAAATAACACATTATTTTGAGATATATACACAGAATAAACAAAAGCAAGAAAATGATTACTTATGGAAGGGAGTGGGTTGGTATTCATTTTACTTTTTTATTTTCACACATTAAAAAATCAAAACCAGAGGGCAGCGCCTGTGACTCAGTGACTAGGGCGCTGGCCCGTATACGGAGGGTGCTGGGTTCAAACCTGACCCCCCGGCCAAACTACAACAAAAAAAATAGTCAAGTATTGTGGCAATGACTGTAGTCCCAGCTACTCAGCAAGAAAATCGCCTAAGCCCAAAAGCTGGAGGTTGCTGTGAGCTGTGATGCTATGGCACTCTACCGAGGGTGACAAAGTGAGACTCTGTCTCAAAAAAAAAAAAAAAAAAAAAAAAAAATCAAAACCAGAGAAGAGTGTCTATAGTATACTTCCATTTATATAATACACACACACTGGTTCATGTATGAAAATTACATCCAGACACAGACATGTGAAAATATTAACTTGTTCTTGATGAGGGAGGCTAAGGGCTGAGATAGGAGAAAAATTTACTTTTAACTGTATACTTTCTTTTGTACTTTTTACCTTGTGCCAATTTCCACTTAAAGTAATATAAAATGAACACTTATTTATTACTTTACTCTCTTTTAACAAGTGGCTCAAAGGAGTAGGGTGCTGGCCTCATATGCCGGAGGTGGTGGGTTCAAACCCAGCCCCAGCCAAAAATTGCAAAAAAAACACCAAACAAGAAAAAAACTTATTCTTCAGTGCTGACAGCTATTATGGTACTCAAATATTTTTATGTGTAGTTCCCTAGCTAAATACTTAAAATTATATTCATATATTCCCAACTGTATATTATATCCAACTATAGGATAAAAAAGGAAATATATTCTTAAATTACACTCATTATAACTGAATTCTGATATATGGATTAGAAAACCATGTGATTAAAACCATTTAACAGATCACAAAGGTAATATAAAGTCAACAGAAAAATTGGAAAACAAACTATATTCCTTTGTCACAGTTCAACTAGTGTTCAGTAAAGTCAGCAAATACTAAAGCTATCAAATATGAATAATGCCTATATTACAGACATAGATCCACAAGAAGTATGTTTAGAGAATTTTCCACTAACTCTTCAATGTTGGCCATGATGATGAATTTTACTATACTGAATTTTACTACATATTAATTAGAAATTTCAAACAGTGTATTCTGGCTTTAAGAAATACCTAAGTCATAAAAAGTATAACTTGGGATAATTTTTATGGGAGCATTCTAAAGATGCAATACAAATTCAAGTGGAATATTGAAGAATAAATCTTAGGCATATAGCATGCTAAGCTCAGTAAAAGGAACATAAAAATATCCTATTAAAGAAAAAGGTACAGCTTTTATGTAAGAAGGCCTATTCATATATATCATACAAACTTTCAGACAGACTGTTTTAAATAAGGTATATGTATTATAAATAACACAAAATCACTTAGTAGAATGAATACTTACAGAGCAATAAAGAAATTTATCCTGGTATGTTCACTTATAGTGAATTTAGCCCTCTTGAAATAAACAAAGGTCATAGCCAAAAGATACTATAAGGAAAAAAGAATATTAATGTTTTTATGTTTATAAATAAAACGGCTTTAAAATATTTAACTTTAAAATTTCTAATATACTAATAAAGATTTATCCTTATTATATAATTACCTATTTCAGAATTTATTTTTTGAGTTCCTGTAGTCCATGTAAACAGTGAGAAACAGTTCTTAACTACTTATCATAACTAGGATAGACTCTTAAGTTTTCTTATAGCCAATATTCTTTTATTTGTTTATTTAGCGACAGAGTCTCACTCTGTCACTCTGGTTAGACCTCAAACTCTTGGGCTCAAGTGATTCTCTTGTCTCAGCCTCCCCAAGTAGCTGGAACTAGAGGCCACAATCCCTGGCTATTTTTAGAAATGGGGTCTTGATCTTGCTCAGGCTGGTCTCAAACTCCTGAGCTCAAGCAATCTGCCCATCTCGGCCTCCCAGAGTGCTGGGAATACAGGCATGAGCCACCGCACCTGGCCTTCAATATTCTTTTGAATAAAAACTCCACTTTCCCTCAAATTCCAAATGTATACAGAAGTTGGAATGATAGTAAAATGAGTAACTGTACATCCTTCATTCAAATTCATCAATTGTTAATATTTTCCTACATTTGACATCTATTTTTGTGTATGATGTGTTTAATTTTTTCCCTTTTAGTTGCACACATCCATACAATTTTTTTTTATGTTTTTAGAGACAGGGTCTTGCTCTTTTGCCCAGGCATGAGAGCAGTGGCATCATCATCCTGGTTCACTGCAACCTCAAATGCGAAGGCTTAAATAATCTTTCTGCCTCAGACTCCTAAGGAGCTGGGACTACAGGCAAGTATGATCATGGCCAACTAATTTTTCCTCTGTGTATTTTGTTTTGTTTGTAGAGATGGGATTTTCACTTTGTTGCTCAGCTGGTCTTTAATTTCTGACCTCAAGCAATCCTCCTGCTTCTACCTCCCAAAGTGCTAGGGTAACAGGGGTTAGCCACTGCACCTGGCCCATAGTCACTTTTTTTTTTTTTTAAACGAGACAAGAGTCTCAAGCTGTCGCCCTGGGTAGAGTGCTATAACATCACAGCTCACAGCAACCTCAAATTTTTGGGCTCAAGTGATTCTCCTGCCTCTACCTCAAAAGTAGTTGGGACTACAGGCACCTGCCACAACACCCAGCTATTTTTTTTGGTTGTAACTGTCATTGTTGTTTGGCAGGCCCAGGCTGGATTTGAACCCACCAGCTCAGGTATATGTGGCTAGGGCCTTAGCCGCTTGAGCCACAGGTGCCATACTAACTTTTTAAAATAACTTTTAAAAATTACTTCTATATGACTTCAGAAATTAGAATAACATGGCCCTATTTTCATGAGAAAAATGTGTTTTAAATGTATTATTAGAAAGATATGTCTATGGCCTGACAGTAGAACACGTGCCAGTTCTGATTGTTCAATTAAAAACAAGTTATGATATTAAATGCACCAGATCCTCATAAAACATTTATTTATCCTATTGCCACAGGATGTGTCACAAGGGTGAATTCACGTTTTCACAGTAACTTCTGGTAAAGAACTCTTGAAATAGGGTTATGATGCAATACTCCTGATTGGTTACTTATCAAACACTGCCCCCTCCTGTTCAATAACTTTAACATACTCAAAATCATAAAGTTTAAAAGTTCATGCCACATAAATTGGATATTTGATATTAAAGCATTAGTGTTAATTTTTAAAAGTATTAGTAACATTATAATTACATTTTAAAATTATCTGTCTGCTTTTACAAACATATCATGAAATATGCCCTATTTATGGATAAATGTTAGGATATCTGGGATTTGCTCCAAAATAAGCCAGTCTTCACGGAGAGGGATTAGAAGAATGGCTAGGAGTTTTTAATCTATTGAGAGGTACATGGAGAGACTTTGTTGTATCCTAAGGTGTATATATTTGAAAATTTTCAAGATAAAATAATTAAAAACTCCTATTTTATCCCTATCATCTTTTTTTTTCTTTTTTTGAGACAGAGTCTCAAGCTATTGCCCTAGGTAGAGGACCGTGGCGTCACAGCTCACAGCAACCTCAAACTCTTGGGTTTAAGTGATTCTCCTGCCTCAGCCTCCCAGGTAGCTGGGACTATAGGCACCTTCCATGAAGCCCAGCTATCTTTTGCTTGTAGTTGTCATTGTTGGTTTGGCAGGTCCAAGCTGGATTCAAACCTGCCAGCTCCAGTGTATGTAGCTGGTGCCCTAGATGCTGAGCTACAGGTGCCGAGCCTATCCCTATCATCTTAAGCTGGAAATAAAAATTGTTCATATAATACCAACTTGGTGGATATTTAATCATAAGGTAATCTTCCATTCCTTCCTTTTTCTATTTAGTTGCTACATTATTTTAAGTGTAATGTGAAGTCATGCTGAATTTTCTAACACAACTACCTGGCATAAAATGGCATTTACAAAGACAAAATTTTAACTATTAAACTAAATTTAAAGAACACAAAAAAATCACTGTTCCTAGAATACATAACATTCCTTTACGATACATTAATTCCTAAATAAAGAACCTATTAAACTGTTTTTAACCTATAAAATTATTGGGATTTGTTTCTGTTGAATTACTTTAAAAATATTAAAATGCAGACTCCCTTTCTAGAGTGAATGTCATATTATTTTTTCTTTACAGTCTGATAAAAGGCAATAATTCTGAATAAAATATATTGAGTCTATACTGAGTTTTCCTTTCACTCTTTTCAATCAAAAAGATATGGACCTGAAGTCATTCAAAACTGATCACCAACATTCTACAATTCCTCAAATACAGACTGAATCTATACTATAAGCATATACTAATTCCAAAAATTAATGTGCAAGAATTTTGCTTTGAAATAGCAATGAAGGCTTGCTCTTTTCTTAAACTTAATAGAAAATTCTTCTAAGGTTTCATTAAAGCTCCAATGGTTCAGTTACATAATAATAATACTAGTTAATTATATTGTCACCAAATTTACCTTGTCTGCAATTTTACAGCAGCAGTCCATCCACAAGAAATCTTGAATTAAATCATCATCTACAACAAAAGATAGCTATAACTTGTCTTTTAAAAACAATGTTTTCTTCCAAAGAACTTATAAATCAGCAGATTATAAATGAGACTGAACCAGTGTTGTCTATTGTGCAGTTTTCAGGTCCTTGGTGTATTTCACATTGCAAAGACTTTACAAAAAGCTACTGCCTTATCTTTCATCTTCTCATCTGATTTGACTTAACATATAGCTCAGAGTGGAGGGGGAATGGTAGAAGTGTTGGTTTACTGACTGTCCAATAGCACTTTGAGAAATGTGTTTTGAGGAACTCTACACTAGCTCTTTAGTCCTTTCCAAAAACAATCTTAGGTAGAAATGGAATCAGTCTAGAAAAGTAATGACTTAATACTGTATTTTCTAAATGTTTTACTTTTTCTACACTTTTGCATGACTGACCACACCCAGGCAAAGCATAACTTCTTTATATTCATTTTTACACCATAAAATATCATCAACGTAGTCAAATATATGTAAAGTCCCAACAATAACTATTGATATCCTAAGAATAATAATTTCTACGTGTTAATTCCATTTTTACTTCTTTTTTTTTTTTGCAGTCTTTTTTGGCCAGGGTTGGTTTGAACCCTCCACCTCCAGTATATGGGGTTGGCGCCTTACTCTTTTGAGCCACAGGCGCCGCCCTCCATTTCTACTCTTAATAAACTTGTATTAACAAATGATCTAAGCGAACATTTTCATCTTTTTCTACTTGATATTCTCTACATTCCTTCCCCCATCCTTTCATTTTGCTTCTCATTTCTTTTTTCCTTTTTTTTTGAGACAGAGTCTCAAGCTGTTGCCCTTAGTAGAGTGCTATGGTGTCACAACTCACAGCAACCTCAAAACTCTTGGGCTTAAGCGATTCTCTTGCCTCAGACTCCCAAGTAGCTGGGACTACAGGGACCTGCCACAATGCCCAGCTATTTTTTTTTTTTTTTTTTTTTTTTGTAGTTGTTTAGCTGGCCTGGGCCGGGTTTGAACCTGCCACCCTGGGTGCATGTGGCTGGCACTGTAACCACTGTGCTACAGGTACCAAGCCCATTTTGCTTTGCTTTTCCTAACCAGATTGCTTTAATGCTCCTGGCCTTCCTCTAAGAACAAGGAAGCTTGTTAACTACATCTATGAGACTGTGGCATTTATTTGACTTGATTCATTCCGACAGATATTTACTAATCTATACTACCCCTATTCTAATCTGTCCACTTTATAACCTATCTGAAAAAAAAAAAAAAATCCCTCTCCTTCTTGTTTACATACAAGTGTAGTACTATAAAAAAGTTTCTTTTTGCCAATTTAAGAAATTTGTCAGCAATAATCTAAACAAATTCAAACTTAAAAATTTCATTATGTGATGATAAAGCATAGTTAATGTTCAACAGTGATCCCAAAATATAATTCTGAATCATCTCTAGGTTGACCAATCTTCTTGGTTTGCTTGGTTTAGGAAGTCAAAGTCCTGGGATACTCCTTAGACTTAATTAAACTGGGTCAGTTAACCTAAATCTTTTTTGTGTTTCTTCAACAAAAGCCTCTCTTTTGTTCTAGTCTTTATGTAGTATATTACTTTAGGTCACACAAAACTAATGCTCTGGACCTGAATTTAGCCCAGTCTCAATTACTTTTTTGAGACAGAGTCTCACTTTGTTGTCCTAGGTAGAGTGCCTTGGTGTCATAGCTCATACCATCCTCAAAATCTTAAGACTAAAAAGATCCTTTTGCCTCAGTGTACACAATAGCTGGAACTACAGGCACTCACCACAACTCTCAACTAATTTTTCTAGTTTTAGTAGAGATAGGGCCTTATTATTGCTCAGGCTAGTCTTGAACTCCTAAGGTCAAGCCTCACAGAGTACTAGGATTACCAGGCCTGAGTCACCATGTCCAACTTTGTCCAAATTTTTAAGCCATAAGCTAACAAAACAAGCATCCAACATTAAAAAAATAATAATAATAAAATAAAAAAATAAAACAAAAACAAAAAGAAATTTGGATAGAGATGAGGAGGGGTTTTTTTTGTTGTTTTTTTTTCAGACAAGACTCTCAAGCTATTGCCCTGGGTAGAGTGTCGTGGCATCACAGCTCATAGCAACCTCAAACTCTTGGGTTTAAGCCATTCTCTTGCCTTAGCCTCCCAAGTAGCTGGACACCTGCCACAATACCCAGCCATTTTTTTTTTTGTTGCAGTTGTCGTTATTGTTTTAGCTGGCCTGGGTCAGGTTCGAACTAGTCAGCCTTGGTGTATGTGGCCAGCGTGCTACCCACTCAGCCATGGGTGCCACCCTAGAGATGAGAAGTTTGACAGAAAATAACAGCATCCTTTTTGATAATTGTGAAAACAATAAAATGAGTGTTTACATTCTAATTTTGAGTACTTTACAATTACCACTATTACAATATTTTAAACCTACCAAATAATTTAAAGAAAGCAGTCATTTCTTGACGCTGTATTACCAGACAAGGTCCTTTGGGGCGTTTAGATTTGTTGTTATTATGTGCATTTTTTTCAGATGCTTGCCAAATATCTTTAAAAAGAGGACGCTTCAGATTAATGGACTTTTTAGGTTGATATGATCTATTTGACCCTAATTTTACATGAACAGTGACAGTAGGTGGTGTCTCACAACCCATCTGGTTGTGCCTCATTTTGGTTTTCCAAGATTCCTGTAAAAATAAAACATACGATTATTACGTCCCCTCATTTCTATATAAAACCAAATAACTAGATTATACTACCAGACACAATCATACGAAATGCTACTGAACTTGCTATTAAAATGATATTTGTGGCAGTTACTCACATTTAAAATCTGCTTTTAGAATTCAGTGCTAGGAAAAGCTATGCCTCTTTTGAGTAACTGATATACTTCCTCTTCCCAAATAAGATACTGCATACCATTTTGCTTTGACTACAGAACTTAAAACCAAATTTCAAATTTAATTATAGAAACTATGTTGTTTATAATCTATTTGTAGAGTTTTTTATTTATTTACTAATTTTTTATTCTGCTTGAATTGATATAATTTTATCATATAATTGTTTTTTACCACTTCAAATTCTTTATTAAACAAGGTAAACTATTTACAGAACTTAATTTATTATCATGTATTATATTAAAAATCACTCCCCCCAACTATATTTTTAATGGTAAATTCCTGATATATCACAAAATTTATTTATTCAATAAGCACTTATTGGTATTTATTGAAAAGTTGAAAAAAAATCTAGCAAAAATGTAAGTTATGTACTTTGAAGGATTTTTATAAATTGGTGTCTCTAATTTTTAAAACTGTGAATGTATGACTATGCTATTTGAGTGGCTTGTTATAAGTGTATATGAATGTACAATGTTATAATTTAATAAAATTTGAGATAAAAAATCCATCAATATTTAATAATATAATCATTATCTTATTTGATAGTGATCATATAATTACTGGAATTAGTATTACTTTTCTGGTCAAATATTCCTAGGGTAATGGGAAACGAAGGTGTGTTAGACAAAGTAGGAACTATTCTAGGACCCTAAAAAGAACCTCTGAATCCATAACTCACAGTAACCCAGGCAGCCATGCCTCCCTTGGTGTTGAAAGAGTTAGGTATGGATTCTCTTTCCTGACCCTCAGAAACTTCCCTAATGAAGGAAGGAATGGAAAATAAAGACAGGATATAGTGAGGCTAGAGCAGCACTGTTTGACATAATGCAAGTCACTTATGTATATTTATTTTTTATTTTTTTGTTGAGACAGTGTCTCATTATGTCGCCCTTGCTAGAGTGCCATGGCGTCACAGCTCACAGCAACCTCAAACTCTTGGGCTTAAGGCATTAGCTTGTTTCAGCCTTCCAAGTAGCTGGGACTACAGATGCCCACCACGAGGTCTGTTTTTTGTTGCAGTTGTTGTTTAGCAGGCCCAGGCAAGATTCCAACCCACCTGCTTGGGTGTATGTGGCCGGCACCCTACTCACTGAGCTATGGGTACCACCCATTTATATTTGTAGAGCCACATTAAGGAAAGGTAAAATTTTAATATAGTTTCTATAACCCAATATATCCAAAATGTCATTTTAACATGCAATCAATATACAATTTAATGAGATATTTCACATTCTAGGTCTTTGAAATCTGCTGTGTCTCCTCTATTTATAGCATATCTCAATTCTGATGCCAATTTTTCAACACTAGACATGTTATCCTATCAAAAAACAAATGTAGCATGTAAAAGAAAAATATTTTATACTCCTTCAGATTTTAGATTTAAAGATAAATTATTCAGTTACAATGTTTAGTAGTCATAAAAACTACCATATTAGAAATTAAAAGGCTAGATTATGAGGAAGTAGGCCTAAGAAATTATATTTAATTGACTCTATAATACCTCATCTCCCCTCATCTTTTCTTCCTAGATCCTAAGATCTAGCCAAATTGAAGGCAAATATGTATGTGGGGTAGCAATACTATAAACTTCGTAGGAAGTGGAATAGGTGATAAATTGAGCCTTGAAACTTGTATAAGGAACTTTGTTTTTTCCTACCTACCTCATCTGAGAGTTAGCTGGAGGCCTCATTTGCATTTTTTTTTAAAGTAAGAGCAGCCTTACATCTAGATGGAAAAATCTAAATAGAAGTCAGGCTTCTCGAATTGGGGTGTGGCGGACAGACTCAGGTGAGATGTACCAGAATATGAAGTAACTGTGGCACATCTTCCAGGAAATAAGCTGTATTCAATGGTAAGTCACTTTAAAAAGTGTTTTGATATGAAAACAAACATGGATATATCATAAAATACACTTCATCTCAGCCAAAAGGCCAATAAGCGATGATATATCATAAAATAGAATGCCAGTTTTCTTTTAGTCAAAAAGGTAAAATGTCACTCTCACGGTAGGCCTCATTATATTATTCCACTGAACTTTAATGGGATACTTCATATTTGAGAAATTTTAACAAGAAAGAAAATGTATGAAATTCCCCAAACAGAGGTTCATTGAAGTTAATAGCAAACACTAGCAGGAAAGTTGTGGAAAAGGAACTTAAGGAGAGAAGATATCAATGCTATAGTCTTGGTCAAATTCTACTTTGAGGTAACTTATAGTTTTGCTCTTTAGATATACTAAGAGAAAGAGAGTTCTGATGGCAAGCAAAAGGAAATTAATGGAAAGCAAATTAACCTATGGACCATTTTAGGAAGGGCGAGAGACAGGGAAAGTGGGGGAACTACACTCAAATGGTAAACTTCTTTAATAAAAATTCATATATGTATTGTTTAGAGACAGGATGTTGTTCTGTCACCCAGGGTATAGTGCAATGATGTGATCCTAGCTTACTTCAATTTCTAATTCCTGGGCTCACCTTCTGAGAATTTTTGGAACTACAGATGCCTGCCACAGCTGTATAAAGATGAGGTCTCACTATTTTGCCCAGGCTGGTCTTGACCTCCTGGCCTCAAGCCATCCTCCCACCCTGGCCTCTCAAAGCTCTGGAATTACAAGTGTGAACCACTATGCCTGGCCTTGGCTACTCTATAGAAATTTAATTCTAGCATTTGTAGTGTGAATGTGCACAATTAACTGTGGTTTAGTGTTTAAATAAACCATTACTGTGGGGAAGATGGACTTATCACTTTTGCTAAAATAACTCTTTTTACAAAAGAATCCTTATTAAAATGAGCATTATTTTCCTCATCATAACTAGCAGGATCTAATTACTGAAAAATACAGCAAATTTAGGAAAAATATTCTGACAAAATCGCTGGAAACTTTGCTGGGGCTATTATCAAATCTCTACAATTTTGATGTTTTAAAGGTATTTTCTAATTTAATTAATCATCTAACGGTTGTAGAACACTGTTGACCTCAGCCAAGTGGTCATGCTATGGTGTTAGTAAAATAATTACTTGATATGGCTAATCCACTAAATTCCAATCTGAAAGAAATCCAACCCACTAGTGTATAAAGGAGCATTACATATAACACACTTGATGAAGGGGTAAGAATAAATGGAAACCAGACTGAATAGAAAGGACTGATGTGCTGGAAACTGAGGCAGGAGGTGTGAATGTGTGCCTCCCCCCATTAAACATGGTAATGGTTAAACTGGGAGCAGTGGCTCACGCCTGTAATCCTAGCACTCTGGGAGGCTGAGACGGGTGGATTACTTGAGCTCAGGAGTTTGAGACTAAGAATGCGAATATCTCTACTTAAAAAAGAAAAATTAGGCAGGCATTGGTGTCTGGTGCCTGTAGTCCCAGCTACTCTGGAGGCTGAGGCAAGAGGACTGACTGCTCAAATCCAAGAGATGGAGGTTGCTGTGAACTATGACACCGCAGCACTCTGCCCAGGGTGACAGAGGCTCTGTCTCAAAACAACTCTCCCCCCAAAAGAAAACCCATGGTAATGATTAAAAGGAAGAAAGAAGCTAGAAAGGACAGTCATCAAATAAAGTGGTTTTGTTCGTTTTTAAAGACAGGTTATGCCTCTACAGGCAAAAGGAACAGAAGCAGTTGCCAGTATTAAAACACTGGAGAATGGGTCTGAATTTAGGACCTTATTCTTTAACCGATGTGACCTCAGGCTATTTAAACTCTGGAGCCTCAGTTTCCTCACTTATGATATTGAGAAAATAAAAGCACTTATGTTTATTTAGAATCTAGCACAGTAAGAACTCAATAAAAATTACCTATTAGGCATTATTAATAATACATATTTTGTAGCAGTAATGACTAAAGAACTATATGGATAATGCCTAGCACAGCGCTGAATGCTTAGCAGAAAACTCTATATAAATTTTATCATTATATCATTAGCTCTTTTAACGGGAAGAGTGTCTTTAAAGGGAAGAAGAGTCTGAATATGACAGCCAGTCAAATTTCACCCCAATTCAATACTAATATTTTTTGAGAAAAGGTCTTGCTCTGTTGTCCAGGCTGGAGTGCTGTGGCGTCACCATAGCTCCCTGCAGCTCCAAATCCTGGGCTCAAGCAATCCTCCTGCCTCAGCCTCTCCAGCAACTGCTAAATATAATTTATATGTTAAGAAATTTTTTTTTGTAATACATATGCTAGAATTTTAAAACATACGCTTATGTCAGAGAATAGAATTTGTAAACAAGATGTCAATTTTAGCATAGCATGGGCTTGTTTATCAGTCTTTAAACGTTAAATTACTTTAAAAAATTTTTTTAAAGTCTTTTAAGTCGAGTTAAGTCGAGGGTAGCTGGTCTCCAGTCGTACTGGGTGTCATATTAGAATATTAGTCAATTTTGAGAAACTGGCTAAGGCCACAGCACTGAGATACAGCAGTTCCCATCGCAAGATCCGAGGCAGGCGCTCTCGCGAAGGGCCTCCTTAACGTGACCGGGGAAAGTGGCAGGGCGCGGTCAAAATGCCACCACCGCCCCCCTCCCCCGCCAGCCCCCCGGGAAGGCCCGGAGTCAGCCGCTCTCCCGGACGGTCGCTCTCCCCGCACCACGCGCCCACATGGCCAGACCCGTGGCCCGCACACGCACCCCACGCCCCTGGCGTCCCTCCGCGGGGCCCTCGCCCGCCCCCTGCCTCTCAACCCCGGGGTTGCAGGCGTTGGGGGAGGGAGTGTGCCGGTCGCCGCCCGGGCACCGGAGGGCAGTGCGGATGGAAGTGCGTGAGGCTGGACCGCGGCGCCCGCGAGGGACAGGGACGCCGCCACCTTCTCACACGAGGCGGGAGGCCGGGTGGGCAGCGAGAAGGAACCCTGGAGTGGGCGCAACCGAAAGTGGAGGTTCGCCTGTGCGGCCCGACCCCGGGTGCGAGAAGTACCTGCGAAAACCCGGGGCTGGGTGCGAGGGGCTGGGCCGCGGCGGTCAGCCTCCTCAACAGCGCTCCGGCCTCAGGCGGTTGCTCGCCGCTCGCCCACCCCCAGTCAACCTGGAGCCGGGCGGCGCGAGGCCGGCGAGGCCAATCAGCGCACAGGGCCGGCCGTCGGGGCGGGGCCGGCCGGAGGCGTGCGTGGCGCCACCCCTCCCCCACTCTGCCCGCACTCCGCCCCGCCGCCGTCTCCGGTTATCCCGCCCTATCCGCCCTCCGTCACGGCTCTGGGAAAACTCACACACCCTCCTGATTTCGACCGCTTTCCCACGAACAATTCTCAAAGCCCATTTATATTCTCTCCAACCAGACAGCGAGGCCCAGTGGGGCCGAGGCTTCAAGCGGTTCCTCCTTTCCCCCCAGGTACTCAGCTCGGCGCCTGCGCGCACACCGGCTGCGCTTGGGGAGGTTTCGGAGAACTTCGCAGCAATTATGATGCCTACAGTTACAGCGATGTTGAAATAGCTGCATAGAAAGAGGAAGCGCTTGCTTAAACAAAGTATGACTACTATAGCTTTTTGTTAGGGGCAGGGGGCAGGGGCAACGTTACTGTACCGTAACCGTTAAATCTACACTGCTGCCCAGGCTGGATTGCAGTGGTGTCATCATAATTCACTGAAGCCTTGCACTGCTGGGCTCAAACGATCCTCCCATCTCAGCCTCCCAGTAGCTGAGACTACAGGGACTAAAAATGCCCACCGATTTTTCTTCTTGTAGAGATGAGAGTCTTACTATGTTGAGGCTGGTCCTGAACTTCTGTTCAAGGCCTCAAGTAATCCTCCCTCGGCATCCCAAAGAGGTAGGATTATAGGCATGAGCCACCCCAACGAGCCAGTAACAGATTTTAACAGTATCTTTGATGTGATCAATTAATTGAATTAATTTCAGCACAGCTGCCAGGCAATAGTTAGAGGTGGGCAACAAAAACTCAGACAATTATCCTGGGAAACAGATTTGTGCTCCTAAAACTTAAGTCATGACATGTAACAATAAATAGTATGTTCTGAGAATTGGACCCTGGGCTTCACACAAGATATTTTTAAGGTAGCTTATTAGGCTTTAATTTGGTTGAGTAGTGTTATGTCTACAAGACATAATTTTCTCAAATGACTCACCTTTCTCAGGAATCTCTACTAAACTGAGAGACAAAGTTCACGTCTAACTAAAAATGACAGATGTCTGCCAACACCAAAAGTAGTGGTATTGTCAGACACCATGCCAGTTAACAGCTTGACAGTCCTGTTGGAATAAAAAGCTTCAACGATCCAGTTTTGTTTCCTCAGCTCTTTTTTCAAAAAATTTACTGGGAGGTTTGACATTTCATATTTCAAATTAAATTCGTCACATAATGGCCAGGCAAGGTGGGTTAGGCCTGTAATCCTAGAATTGTAGGAGGCCAAGGTAGGGGAGCTCTTGAGTTTAGGATCAACAACAGCCTAAGCAAAGAGACCAATCTCTACTAAAAACAGAACAATTTGCCAGGCGTTGAGGCCTGTAGTTCCAGCTACTGGGGAGGCTGAGCCTGGAGGATTATTTGAAGCCAGGAGTTTGAAGTGGCTGTGAGCTAGGCCGATCCCACAGCACTCTACCTGGAGCAACAGGAAGCCTCTTCCTCCAAAAACAAACAAAAAACCCCAAACACACAAAATAAACTTGTTACAAAAGGGACTCCTCCAGACTACTTTTTTCCTGTTAATACTATATCGTTTGTCTTTCTGACTTTGTCAGTAATCAGTGTTTATATATGACAAACTATAAATTAGTGTGCCTTTTAACAAATTGGTATAATAGTCCCAGAATATTCCAGATATTTAACTGTTATCACTGCTTTGGGAGGAAAAATTTTGACTGGTAAACGTATTGAATTACTCAGATGAAAATGAGTATCTCAAAGGCACACTGAGCCTCAGACAGCTTGTGTTCTCTCTTACATAACACAGCCTTATCACTCCCACCAGATACCCTTGTTCATTAGCAATCTTCCACCCATAGGTACTCAAAACAATGTGGGGTTACAAATAATATTTTACAACCACATTAGCTGGCAAAGATCCCTAAGGGGAAAGAAGCAAAGACTTAATGGTCATTTTTGTAAAACTGAGATTTAATAAAACATTGGCAATGTTAATGGAAAAGTAAATTATAATGAGAAATTTTAAAAGTTTTTGGTCTATGTCAACTTTGATTGTAGGAAACAAGCTTTGATTTTTAAAATTTCCTAATCTGGGGGGGACGCCTGGGGCTCGACGAGTAGAGCGCTGTCCCCATATACCAGGGGCGGCGGGTTCAAGCCCGGCCCTGGCCAAAACTGCAAAAAAAAAAAAAAAATTTCCTAATCTTGGGATTTCTTCAGAAATTCAGATACAGGTAAAATCGAATATGAAAAGATCAAATTTGTTACACTGTATCTAAATTTCACTTCTGAGAAGAAACATTAGAGAATAAAGATTAATAAAACTTTAGAAAGTTTATCTACTATTTAACTAGCATTCACTTCCCCAGATACGCTGTCCTTCAAAATTCTAACCACTTTTCAGCTGCTTCAAGAAATCATAACACATTAAGATCTACTAGCAAAAAGGGCCAACCTATTTCTAAGAGGATGTCAGTAGTATTGTCAAGTCATGCTTCTATTAAGTTTTCTCAGGTGCAGCTTTGATTCAGGCATGAACTCACAATGAAAAGAGGTAGGCGAAAGATTGGACAGAAACAGCAAATTCAGCCTGATCATCTTCTGGTTCAAAAGTTATGGTTGCCATGGTTACAAAGGGCTATACCTGAATTTACAAAATGAGACATAATTTAGTTCCTTACCTCAATACTACTTTTATCTTCTTAAGAGATATCTTCTCAAGATGTTTGTTGCTTTGCTTTGGAAATTTTTTTGAATAGCACATGCTTCCCCTAACCTACTTCAAATTAACCATCTATTTTAAGCTTTGAAATTCTTGCCAGCATTTTCTGTTAAAAAAATAACTTGGTAATGTTTAGGTGTAGTCTTTTACAATAAAGGAATATGGCAGCATGGGCACCAGGTAATTAGCTAAGCTCTAAGTACCTGATGACCAGTACTTTGCACAAACTAGTTTTGCTAATGATTAAAATTTGTCCCCGGGCAAAATTAAAGGAATGACTGTTAAAGCTTCAATGCAAAGAATTCACTGCAGTTATTTCCACTCAAGAACTAACAGAAATCGGCTCGGTGCCCATAGCTCAGTGGTTACAGTGCCAGCCACATACACCGAAGCTGGCGGGTTCGAGCCTGGCCCAAGTCAGCTAAACAACAATGATAACTGCAACAAGAAAACAGGTGGGTGTTGTAGCGCGCACCTGTAGTCCCAGCTATTTGGGAGGCTGAGGCAAGAGTATTGCTTGAGCCCAGGAGTTGGTGGTTGCTGTGAGCTGTGACACCATAGCACCTACTGAGGGCAACATAGTGAGACTCTGTCTCAAAAAAAAAAAAAAAAAAAAAACAGAAATTGACCATAGTAACCTTGCCTTACAATCCATGCATTCCATCACACTATTAACAGATACCTAGTGTATTTAGTGATTTTTGAATGTCATAACATTTGCATTAAATTATATACCCCCAAAATGACTAAACTGAAAAAAAATATATATATATAAATTACTGACACTGGCATTTCAGGATAATTTTCTCCCAAGAAAGTTTTATTTCAAGTAGTAATATTGCCAAGTAACTACTATTTGTAAAGAACACATTATTTGTATATGCATAGAAGCTGTTCAAGTAGTGGTTAAAAGAGCTTGAATTTTAAACATGACAAATTTCCATCCTTTGATGATCAGTATTAATTACCTTAGTGATTATTTTTCATATTTAGCATTGACCTTGATGAATTTTTGCAAAAAACCCATCAGTAGGACCCAGATTAATGTGCTTTAACTAATACTGAGATTAATAAGGGCTACTCCCCCCTTTCTCTGCCAAAAGCTTATTTTATAGACCTCCTTTAATATGACTACTAAACAAATAAATATAAAATTGTATTAGAAATTGCTGAACTTGCACTCCAATTATCAAGTTTTTAAAAATCCCATCAAATAAAAGCTTGTGTGACCTAACCTATCATACGCAGTTTATAAACACTTTCTGAAGGAATCAATTCAATATATGCCAAGGATATATCTATTTGAATAAAATGTATGTTTAAATGTCTTACTGTAAGGAAAAGAAATAAAAAAACCAGTCAGGCTTCATATCAATTAGACAACTTTTACTAAATGAGAAAACTACATTTAAAATGTGCTTTAAAACAAAATGGAATTAGAAAAAAAGACATATGCATTTTAAAGAACGTTTGCACTGTGCTGAAAATCAGATATCTCTTGCGGTAATACAATGAGCCAATTCATAAAATGTTAACAGGATTCTCAATTTAACATTTTCAAAGACAATATTAAGGTCAAGAATTTCACATCTATGTTAGCACATATAGAAGGGCATTATAAATATGATGTCCATCCCTATGAAGCTTACAAATTTGACAATGCTCAATAGAAGCTTTTAGAATCACATCCAATAGTGTCACATCCAAAGAATCACAAATCTGTGTCCTGTAAGTTCTCCTCCTAAAATCTTTCTGTTGACTGTTCTACTCCTTGCCATTTGTTAATACTAACCCTTAAAAAAAAGAGAACAGGAAAAGAAATGCTGCAATAAACTCTTGATCATGTACAGAAATTATTGCTACTATAGTTCACTACAAAGCGTGTCTATACAATATGACCTTTGATTATGAAAAATCAAGAATAAAAGTCTTTAGTGACATGAGCCTTACAGTCGTATACAACATTCACATGGCAATATTAAGACAGGTAAGCACCCAAAACCCATAGTTGACAAAAATGTCCCACTGACCAGCATTCATTTAAATACATCCTTTAGAAAGGAGGAAAAAAAGATAGTGTGTCAGCTTTCCAAGGCTTGTCAAAAAAGGATTTTCATGTATGTGGATCTAAAAACAAACAAACAAAAACAACAATAACAACAAAACCCCAAAAAAACAAAACCAACGCAGGTGAGGGTGTTACCAGAAAGTTAAGCATGCCAAAGGTGTTTCGTGCGAATTAAAACCTAAAGCCAAGGTACCACATAATCACATTACCAACTAGTTGGTTAATACTATATGAGCCTTATCTTAAAAGTTAAATGAAATGCTACTGCACAATAGAGCATCAATAAGTTAAAAATTAGAGTGCACAAATCCAAATCAGTGGCAATTTCTGTATAAAGCAAAATATTCACTATCAGCTGTAAAGTTCGCCCAGTCAAACTTTTTGACTAAAATCATTAGAATGGACAGTTTGCATATTTTAAAATATGATCAACCTCTAAAATTCCTTTTTACTGTAATGAAATGAGGCCTAAGTTTTTTTACTAAGATCAAATAGGTACATATATAGATTAGCAAAGGAAAATAATAGTTGGTGAATGTCTTTAAAGCTCTTCCCATATTTCACTTTTAAAAATGTTTAGGGAAAAAAATTGCCATTATTCTAGCAAAAACAAAAACAAAAAAAACAAAACAAGCCCAAAATAATTAAACAACCAAGCAACACTAAAACCACATTACACAGATGGATCGTCATGCTTTCATCTGGTTTAGCTATCACATCTAGTTTAACTGGGATGCTTTTTCAACTTTAAAAATTGTGATACGTGAAGATGTAACTTTAATGGATAATTTTGAATTTGGATTTCACTTTGTTGAATATTTTAACAGAGTATACTTATTACAATACAGTGTAGCACATCTTTCTATTAGAAAAAAATTTAAGATCCTTTACCCGTCTCCTTAAGTTAAAGGTGTGACATCATAAAGGGTGTCAAATGGCTGGATGGTTTTACAGTGCACACTTATATATTATGAAGTATGTCCTTAACAAATCTGACGGTTTCTTTATGGAATTCCTTTCTTCACCTTTTCTTCGGTGGATTAGCTGTTCGAGGTGGAGTGACAGGACGTCCAGAATTTAGTCCACCATACTGGTACTTAGCTTTCTTTTCAGATGGTTTCAGTATCTAAATAGAAAAAAATTATTAACAAATAATGTTATTCTTTCAAGTGCAATAAGGTTTAAGAAAATTGTTAACAATGGTAGATTTTTTTCAATAAATGACAATAAAAGAACAAAACAGCAGAGTTCCACAAACATTTCTTAAAGTGTGCAAATGCCATGTAAGAGAAAAATCACAATTTAAATAAAAAAGGGGGAAGGGCTCCCACCTAATGGGTACAATGTAGGGGTATATGGTACACCTGCTGGGTTGAGGACTCAACTATAATCGGGACTTTCCCCAACAAATGCGAACAATGTAACCTAATCATATGTACCCTTATATCAATACAATAGAAAAATGAGAGAGGGTGAGTGGGAAGCGAGATCCGCGTCCCCGCCGCGACATAGGGGCGGCTGTAGCTTAGGTTTTGTCCCAGTTCCCAGGGCAGGCGGTTGCGGCGCTAGGTGTGGTGGGGCCGATGTCGGTTCCCTGGGATTTTTGGCTTTGCGGAGCGGCCTGCGCTTGCCAAGGCCGAGGGGCACGAGTGAACATGGTTCCCGTGGGCCAGCGGCAGCGTTAGGTCACCCACAGTGATCTAAGTGTGTGGTATAACTAAAGACGACGATGAACAACTAAAGGTAGTCTAGAATTGTGCTCACTAATAATACCAGGACAAAGTTGAGAGATCTGTTCACTAATAATACCAGGGCAAAACTAAGAGATGGCAACTCAAGCATACGACTGCAATGAAGATGTTTGATATTAAGGCTTGGGCTGAGTATGTTATGGAATGGGCTGCAAAGGACCCATATGGCTTCCTTACAACAGTTATTTTGGCCCTTACTCCCCTGTTCTAGCAAGTGCTGTACTGTCTTGGAAGTTGGCCAAGATGATTGAGGCCAGGGAGAAGGAGCAAAAGAAGAAACAAAAACGTCAAGAAAATATTGCAAAAGCTAAACGACTAAAGAAGGATTGAAAGAATGAACAGGCTCCATGACCAGAGGGAAAATCATTTGGCAAATTATGCAGCTTTGGAAGGACCCACTAAGGTTTCTTTTTTGGATTTCTCAACAGTATTACTTAGCAAAGGAAATTCGACCAAATGGAAGAATCATGCTAATTCTAACCTCAATACCGTAGTAACTTTTAGGTTTGGGTGTAGAAGTGTGTTGGTATCTATTGACAGTTACTGTAAATTAGCTTTTACTATGGTACAAATTCTTTATAACTGACTTAATCATTTGCCATTTTAATAGTTTACATACTGAAAAAAAAATCCTGTGGAGAAAATGATTTTAGATTATGAACTCTCAAATTAGCTATTTAAAATGGGGCCCTTTTCTAGACAGGCAAAGTCAAGAATGAACTTGATTCAAAGGAACTCAGAATTGAACTCTATGAGATGAAAAGTGTGCACTGTCTAAAGAGAGAGATACAGTATTTTAATCACATCTTTTCTCATTATTGCTTATTTCTTAGAATAATTCCTGGCTTAAAGCAAAATAATAATTACTTTCTATTTTCTGCATTTTTTTAAATATTATTTTTTGAGACAACTGGTAATTAGCAAGACATTCTGCATTTTTTAAACCTTGTTTTGTCAAGAATTGTCTTAACTATATAGAATACCACCTACTGGATATAACAATTTTTGTACACCGCCATTTTTTTATGGACAACTTGAGAAGAGTAATACTATGATTTATAGCTTTCAATAAAAATGCCAAACTCTATAGTACCTTGGAACCAGTACCTTGAAAGTAGAACTGTATAATTATGTCTTAACATATAATTTTCTGATTATACAAGACACCATTTTTGTTTTTTACTCCACTCTTTATTTTGATTTATATAGTAGTGTTGTCCAGTACTTTTTGGTCAAATAGGTTCAAAGCAAAAACTAAAATTTCACATTAAAAAAACAAAAAAAACAAACCCAATTGTTAACAGTTAAGTTCTACTTTGTAACTATTAAAGGCTTAAAATTTGGAAAACATTTTGTTGGCATTGTAGTAATTGGATGAAAAGGATAAATTATGTCAAAGTGAGAATGTTCTATAATTAGAAATAAAAAGCTAAAGTATGTTTCTGTTAAGTAGTATAACTGGACCATTTCTCTACTAAACATTGCTTTTATAAATGCCTGGTCCAGTAATTGTATTCACTGATTCAGTATCTAATAGCTTATTAACATCTTTATAACTCTGATAATTTTCAATTATAAAAAATTTTAACAGCTCTAATTTAAAAATGAAACTATATATCAAAATAAATTTAATACTTTTTTGTAATGAGGTTCTGAGTTTGTTTGTTTGTTTGGAGAGAGGGTAACAGTTTAAATTAGATATGTTAGGCAAGTTAGCCTTTGTATTATTGGTAAGCATACTTGTAAAAGGTTAGGGAAGTGCTTGTCAAAACCTAAGAACCTCTGAGAATATTTATGGACCAGTTTGAATATCACATAATGCTGTTATTGTAGGTTATTAGTTCCTACTTGGTGCCAGTATGAATGACATATCAAAACTTTAGGTGATGAAATAATGCAGTGTTTAGTTATGAGTTGGTTATTCAGGTGATTTAGGAGATGTTTATATTATCACTGAAATTAAAACTTAAAAAAAATTCTTCTTTACAACTACCAGCATAGAACCTTGTTGAAAAGGGGTTAAGATATATCTAAAATATTTTTTGGCTTTCTGTTATCAAGCTGTTCATGGAAAGAATTTACATATATATGTCTTACTTGCCACATTTTAGAATAAAAGTATTTGAAGCAAAAAAAAAGAAAAATGAGAGAGAAAATTAACATAAAAGAAAATATACTTCAAGTTTACACAGAAGCATAAGCAAAAATAATACAATTAGTCCCTTAGGACTGGAATTGCAGGCAGGTGTAGGAGTGTGAACTTTTCTGAGATGAACAGGTTCTTTGTTAATTAGCTTGAGAGTAACAAATACTTTACAACATATATGGACATCAAATTGTCAAATTGCACTCTCAAAATATATGTAATTATTAATTGTAAAACTATACCTCAATAAAGCTGGGAAAAAGGTTAAGAATAAAGTGTGCTGGGCAGCACATGTAGCTCAGTGGGTAGGAACCCAGCCCCAGACAAACTGCAAAAACAACAAAAAATAGCCAGGCGCATGTGGTGGGCACCTGTAGCCCCAGCTACTCGGAAGGCTGAGGCAGGAGAATTGACTACACCCAGAATTGGAGGTTGCTGTGAGCTGTGATGCCATAGCACTCTACCAAGGATAAAGTAAGATTCTGTCTCTATTAAAAAAAAAAGAAAAAGAATCAAGTGTGCAAATGCCTAAACCACTATTATATGTCGTTCCGATCATATCGTAGTAACAAAAAGTTGAGCACAATAAATCCTATCAACTACTCAATCCTTAGATTTAAGGGTTGAGTTTCAAATTAGTGTATCTCTGTGGTGAGGAAAAAGAACACTGGTCTAAGTCAAAAGACCTAAATTCTTACCATAGTTCTGACATATTCAGCAGGGTAATTAATCTTATTTAAGTCACAAACTCTTCAGAACTTTTTAATGTATAATCTTTTTATTAAAAAAAGCTTTATTGATATATTATATATATACAGTTCAATCATTAAAAGTGGACAAACTGATGATTTTTAGTTTATTTACAGTTAAACCATTATCACAACCTAATTTTAGAACATCTTTGTCAGCCCCTGAAGAAATCTTATTCCTGTTAGCAATTACTCTGGAACTCTCCAACCCCTCAAACCCTAAGCAACCAATAATCTACTTTCTCTCTACATTTGACTATTCTGTATAATTGGTATCATGTTGTATGTATGAGGTCTTTACTGACTGGCTTCTTCCACTTACATTTTCAAAGCTCTCCCAGGTTGCAGTTTATATCAGTACTTTGTTTCTTTTCATTGATGAACAATATTCCAGGTATGGATAAACAGCTGATGGACATTTGAATTGCGTGCACCTTTCTGGCTATTGTGAATAATGCTGCTATGAACATTCATGTGCAAGTTTTTGTGTGGACATATGTTTTCATTTCTCTTGAGTACAAAATTGAAATTGCCGTGTCATATGAGAACTCTTTAAATTTTTGATGATCTGTCAAACTTATTTTCCAAAGCTGCACCATTTTATATTTCCACCATCAATGTATGATGATTCTAATTTCTCCATAGCCTTGCCAACACTTGTTACTATCATTTATTTATTTATTTATTTATTTATTCATTTATTTAGAGACAGAGTCTTACTATGTCACCGTTGGTAGAGTGCCTTGGCGTCACACCTCGCATCAACCTCAGATGCTTGGGCTTAAGTGATTCTTTTGCCTCAGCCTCCCAAGTAGCTGGGACCACAGGCACCCACTACAATGCCCGGCTATTTTTTGTTGCAGTTGTCATTGTTGTTTAGCTGGCCAAGGTCGGGTTCGAACCCGCCACCCTTAGTGTATATGGCTGGCACTATACCCACTGTGCACAGGCCCCGGTTACTGTCTTTAAATTATCAACGAGGCTTGGCCATAGCTCAGTGGGTAGGACACCAACCACATACAACAGGGCTGGCAGGTTCAAACCCGGCCCAGGCCTGCTAAACGACAACTACAACAACACCACAAAATAGCCAGGTGTTGTGATGGGTGCCTGAAGTCACAGCTACTTGGGAGGCTGAGGAAAGAATCAATCATGTAAGCCCAAGAGATTGAGGTTGCTGTGAGCTGTGACACCACAGTACTCCATGGAGAGCGACAAAGTGAGACTGTACCCCCCCCAAAAAAAAAATGAAAAAAAAAAAAAAGAAAATTGTAAACAAGATATCAACCATTTACCACTTAATTGTACTAGTTGACAGAAATATTACACAACAAAGGCAAAGAGGGATGGGACAGACCCACTATATTCAACAAGAGAAACAGTGTGTGCATATTAAACATACAGAATAGCCTTTGCACAAAGTATCAAAAGTTGTTTTGTTCAATAAACAAGAATGCTTTTGCAAGTAACACACTAAAGCTACAGCTGGTCTCTTTTTAAAAGGTAAACATGTCTATTATTTTCAAAGTTTGTTTTCTAGGTATTCTACTTTATTTTCATCTGAGTTTACAATTCTCTCTTGCCAATGTCTGCTCTGCCTATTCACCTTGCAAAAGAAAACAGAACTCCAAATTATTCATTGTGCTCACATTCTTCTAGGAAGTAAGCTACTATCCAACAAGTCACGGGGGATTTAACAATTTATACATCTGAATCAAGAATGACTAACATAACTTACGTTCCCTAAAACCATCATATTTGATATATATCAAAAATGCTGGAAAAATTGTGACTAAAAATAGAAATCTCTAATGAAGCTGAACGGTAAATCAGGTAAATTAAACTGATTTTCAACATATGCTCAAGGAAAAGGTCACAAATCTACAAGAAAAGTTCTTTGGACAATAGTTTTAATTTCTACTTCTTTTTACATTTACATCATACCTGAAATGAACACATCAAAGTCTCATCCACACTCATCATTCCACCAGCATTATCAAACTCGCCACAGTAATTTGGGGCTGAAAATAGGGTTACCAATTGTCGTTTAGCAAAAAATTCATATCCATCTTCCACCACCTGTCAAAGGAAATGTTGAAAGAAAAAAACCACTTATTAGGTAACTCTCAACCATCTGTACTAATTAATATTAATATAGCAAAGACTTAAAAAACTTTTGGATGTTGTGATTTTTATATTAAACTTTGCTTGGAACATTAAAACTGGTATGCCTTTTCTATAATGGCAGGGATTTAGCTTAAATGAGATAGTAAATTCATTTTACTACAAAAGCCTAAAGATGGCATCATTTTCAAGGCTTCCCATGAGGCAAAAACAAGATGTGCTAACAGGTATAATGACACTGGGAGCTAGAACACCAAACACCTTTTTAATTTAAAACTTAATCAATTTAAATTTTTCTGGGAAGGACCACATACTCTGATGGTGGCATTATAATCCAACCATAGAATCCTTAAATTAAGCAAGAACCAGACCATGAAAAATAGTCTTTGCAAAGAGCTTTATTCTTGGCTTTGCTTTAAAATTTTCTATTATATAGAGTTGTACATTAAAAACATTACTGAGTTTAACTTTCATAGCTCATGCTTTTAAAATTAGCTAAGACGAATTTTTATATGCATAATTCTTTTCCTTAATGATTTCACATGATTTCTAGAAGCTGCTGTCAACTCCTGAGTAACCCGTTTATAATGTCTCTTAGCTCTACAAATGTGAGATAGGCAGTAACATAAACATTTTATATTTATAGGAAAGCAAAATTATTTTTGGAGTTTCTTAACCTACAATACTTAATAAAAGAAAGTACCTCCAAAATCATTTAAGGAGTTGTTAAAATAACTCAGTACTAGGAACATGCTTCTGTTGAAATAACCTTACAGTACAATTTAGATATTAACTTTCTGTGAAAACTGTAGCTACTGAATCTAACCCTAGCTTAGCACATAACTTGGGACTCAGTACATATTTCTTAGTGTTTAGTTTCTTGGTTTCTTCATTCTTTCTAATATTTCCTTTAATGGATTATTTGTAGCTTGTAATGTTGCCTGATGTAAGTTTCTTTAAGAAACACATTTGAAAATAAGCATAATAAGATTTTGGAGGTTTCTGAAAAAGTCCGAACTACTTCAGACTGCATATAATCTGACTTTGTAAAATCATCATCTGTTTTTAAAAAAGACCAGTGAATGAAGATCTACGACTGAAAAAACGTGATTGTTAGAGGGTATTTCAGTTATATATTTAGCAACTCTGCCCTGTCATCTACTGGAAAGCCTAATTATCAGAATCATAAACATAATGTTTACTGATTTAAAACCAACTTTGCCAAAAGCCAATTTGAGAACATGATTTCAAATGACTGACTAGGAAATCTTGCTAAAGGAGGCATGTGATAATGTATAATATCCAGAAATAAAAGCCAGTTGTTTTTATCACTTAGGATCACACAAAGAAGCAAAAGTAATCAAGTTTCCCAGGGAGAAAAGCTCCAGAAAAAGGTTAAGTACTATGGAACAGCATATAGTTCAATTCAAACACTTTTAGGAACTTCACAAGATAACTTAAAGATTTTTTAAAATGCCTTTCAAAGTCTTTAAGTATGTCTATCAGTTATGTTTAGAGAGTGTGAGTACTTGAAATATTAAAGTATTATAACATATGCTTTTGTTAATTCATTTCTTCAAGGAACACTAAGTGCATGCTATAATACATCAGTAACTATAAAGCAATAGAGATGCAAAAAATAAACAAGTCATAGCCCCTCTTCAGAGTATGCACAATCTAGTTGGTGGAAGAGAACATAAAACCACCCAAATCCTGAACTGTATAAACGTATTTATCTATTTCTTTATTTATAGAGACAGAGTCTCATTTTATCGCCCTCGGTAGAGTGCTGCAGCGGCACAGCTCACAGAAACCTCAAACTCCTGGGCTTAGGTGATTCTCTTGTCTCAGCCTCCCAAGTAGCTGGGACTACTGGCGCCCGCCACAACGCCCGGCTATTTTTTGTTGCAGTTTGGCCAGGGCCGGGTTTGAACCTGCCACCCTTGGCATATGGGGCCAGCGCCCTACCAACTGAGCCACAGACGCTGCCCCTGTATAAATGTTTTTAATAATGAAAAATTTCAAATATAGACAAAAGTAAAAGAGTTCAATGAACTCTAATTTACTCATCACCCTGATTCAAAAATTAAAATTTTACATTTGTTTATCTCATCCTTTTTCTCTATTGACATATTTTAAAGCAAATCCCAGGCATATCCTTTTATCTTTATATTCTTGAGTATGCATTTCTGAAACAATATGCACATTTTCCTTACATAATAACAATTTTAACATACCTAAAATAATTACAACAATACTCTGGTATCTATTATCCAGTTTACAATCAAGTTCCAACTGTCTCAAAAATGTCTTTACAGTGTAGTTTATTCTTATTAAAATCCAAACAATATTCACGCAATTAATGTGACTGTTATCCATAATAAATAAATAATATAAAACTGTAGACCATCTCTAGAAAGCTTCAGAAAAGCAATGAAAATTTTGTTAGGATTGCAATATACTACAAAATACACTCTTTTGAAATATTCCCTCTTATTGGATGAAAAAAGATTAACAAATTCTTAGATTCTTCATTTTGAGATCCAAGTACCGGCTTTGTTTCTCCTACTGCTTTCCTTACACAAGTCATTTAACTTTCTCAGATCTCAGTTTCCTCAAAAACAAAATGAGAGGACTTATGTGAAGCTAACAAGTATTAAAATATCTAAGAGTATCTTGTATTTCATACCTGATGAGCTCGACAAATTAAGTCTAAATCATGACGATTCAGAAATTTACTGACAACATCAGCTCCAAAAGTGAAGGAAACACCGCGATCATTTTCTCCCCATCCTTGCACATCTTTATCCGGGTCAGACCACAGCAAATCACACAGCAAACCTTAAAAAGAAATACAAAAGTGAGAGAAAAAAACCCAAATCTGTAGTATATCTATGTTACATTTCAATTCCTCTTCTGTCCTCTTACCCTTTTATAAACAGTGACAATCACTTGTCCAAGTATCCTAGACCATTTAATTTACTTTGTTAAAGTAACCATACAAATATAACCTTGCCTGGCCTCTTAATCTTACCTTTCTACACATAGGAAGTATGTATATGGCACACACTTAGCACAAAAATATATGAAAAAGTAACTTTTGAATATAGTTTCTGCATATGAGTAACCAATCCTGCAGCATTTCCTGAACAGTTCATCCCTTCCTTACAGAGTTACACTGTTTCTGGGCAGTGTGGTATACAGTCTATGCTACTATTCTACTTTATTTTATCCTAAACCAGTAACACGCCAGAACTTTTTAATAAGTTTTTATATTGGGTAGTATATTTGGCTATCCCCATTTAATTTTTTTTCTTCAATAGATACCTTGGTTACTTTGATCCTTTGTTCTATCACATAAACTTCAGAATCAGCATGTGTAATTCCATGAAAAACTCAAATGTGGTATTATTGGAATTGCATTTCATTTGTAGATCACTTTGAGAACACTTTCTACTGAGACCACAAGGACTATTTCAAAAAATGCATAGTAGTAAAATCAAATC
Organism: Loris lydekkerianus; assembly: GCA_963574355.1. NCBI lineage: Eukaryota > Metazoa > Chordata > Mammalia > Primates > Lorisidae > Loris > Loris lydekkerianus. Next base: position 37,021 of record CAUYPK010150574.1, on the reverse strand, counting down.
AGATCCTCATATTTAGTAATGTTTTGGGCCTAGGAAAAGAGGTTGGGTAAAAATATTTATTTGGGTATCTTCATCATATTAATAGCAGTGAAAATCTTACAAGGGACTAAGACTACCTTGGGAATACAAACTGAGAATATCAGTAAATGAACTCTGAGGAATCCGAGTACTTAAGGGGCAAGGAGAGGAAGGGAAACGAGCAAAAATTATTGACAAAGAAGGTGAAAGCAAAGGAAGAGGTGAGTATAGTAAAGGAAAACTGAAAGGGGAAAGAATTATCTAGAAATAGAAAAAGGTTAAGTCTAAAATACCATAACAAGTGAAGTAGGACAGGACAAAGACGAAACATGCACCACTTATTAGATAATCAGACCTCAATGAAAGCAGGTTCTTGATGGTCGAGGGCAAGAGAGTGGGTAAAAAAAACTACAGTGAGATTGAGGGGGAGGTAGATGTTAGGAGTATAATATTCAGTAATTTCCTAAGAACTACTGTGTAAAGGGAAGACAGTTTTCATAAAATGAGTCAGTTTTAAGGTTTGTGTTGCTTTTTTTTTGGTGAAGAATCCACTGAAGTTTACAACATAGCTTAGCAGAAAAGGACATTTTAATTTTCCCTTATAGTATAGTTTGTCTTGATAGAGGAATTATCTACTCGTTGTAAACTAATGGCAATGTACTCTTAATTTCTGTCATTGATACTTCCTAAGTTCCTGCAATGTTAAGAAATTAACCAGCACACAAAAACCTACTGGGATCATCTCAATTCATAAGCCCTTTCTGATTGAAGTTGACTCTTTAAAACACATACACATCTTTTCTGGTCTGTTTCCAGAAACGAAGAAGTGCCAAGGTGTTAAGAATCTATAACTTCAGTGTGACAATAAAATTGTATAAAATTAGAATATAGTTTCTTTAAATTTAGAAAATGTGATAGTCTGCATACATAAAACGATAATGATTGTACAGCAATCTGGAATTCTTTAATCTTAATGGAGTCAAGATAAGAATTTCAGAGTCAAGATTCAACGTTTAATGAGTAACCATCACAATCAATTAGGCTATCGTTTTTTAACAAATGCATTAACTTATTAATTAAATTTCGGAAGGCTGCAGTGAATTTCAAAGATCAAAATAAACGTTTTTAGCACCTCAGAAACTTCTCATTAAAATATGCTGAAAATAGAAACCTAACCAAGTCACCTTTGAAACTGACTTACACCTGAATTGTAAATAGAAATTATAAAGAATAACCAGAAATATATATTTATATTGTACCTTATTTTAAAACAGCATTTTAAATAAAACCCTATTTTATTTAAATACTAGTTTCTATTAAGTCAAATACAGTAATCTATCATTACAATCAAAATCTGTGGTAAAATGTACATTTTCCTTTTTTTTCTGTAGAGACAGAATCTTACTTTATCACGCTCGGTAGAGTGCCATGGCATCATATAGTAACCTCTCACTCCTGGGCCTAGGCGATTCTCCTGCCTCAGCCTCCCGAGAAGCTGGGACCACAGGTGGCCGCCACAACACCCGGCTATTTTTTGTTGCAGTTTGGCCGGGGCTGGGTTTGAACCCGTCCCCCCTTGGTATATGGTGTCGGTAACCTACCCACTGAGCCACAGACGCTGCCCCACATTTTCCTTTCTATACCTGACACAAATAAGTTGTGTACTAACACGAGTAAGCTATGAAACTACTTATTAAACATGTAGTGTTCTGAGATGGCCTACTGACATCAGAAGATCTATACAACTACTTATAATAGCCATGAGAAGCGTTTAGGGTGATATCAGATTTTCAAGTACACCGAGCAATCCAATAACACTTGAAAACATGTGACCAATGTATGTTCCTAAGCCTGATTTAGATGCTTAGCCATGTTTTGCTCAGGCACTTGTCCATAAATATTTTTTAATGCTTAGCTGTCTATAGGATGGATGAATCTTAAAGAGTGTGAAATGAATTTAGTGACTAATCCAATACTTATTTGATAAAGAATTGATTCCCCTTTCCAAAATTATGAATAAACAACCTTATTAGTAAGCTATTCTTTGCTTTTATTCATATAGTCATGATCCTGATAAATAGATCCTATGCCATCAGACAACCCCCACTGTGAACATATTTAAGTTTTCTGAGAACTGATAAATACATAAAGAGTAGATATGATCACACAAATATCAATAAGACAATCTAAAAAGGTAAATGTTTTTATAAAGAAGTCTTTGAAGCTGGGTGCAGTGGCTCACACCTATAACCCTAGTACTCTGGGAGGCCAAGGCAGGTGGATTACTGAAACTCAGGAATTCGAGACCAGCCTGAATGAGCAAGAGCAACACACTCTAGTAAACATAGGAAAAAAAAACAAAACCTAGCCATGTGTTGTGATGGGCATCTATACTTCCAGCTACTCAAGAGGCTGAGGCAAGATCTCTTGAGCCAAATAGTTTGAGGTTGCTGTGAGCTGTGACACCATGGCACTCAAAAACAAAGTCTTTGGGGGCCTGACAAGGTGTCTCATGTCTGTAAGTGTCTCTTTTGTTATTTATAATAAGGCCCTTTCTACCACATCAGAGCCTACAGTACAAAGTCCTAACTCATCATGGGGCTACTAGATAGCTTCATGACAGACAATGGTAATCAGAAAGATCAAACATGAGTAGAGGGCAGAAACTTTTACCCCTTTCCTTTGAGAAATTAAGTTCTATTAAAAAAAAAAAAAAAACTCTCGAACAAGATTCGGGGGGCTTCTGGGTTTGTGAAAAGACTGATGTACTGGGAAGATAGCATGCTCAGAAAGAGCATAAATGTCTGGGCTACTCCCTTTCCCCAGCTCCAATACTACCTCCCATGTATTTCCTTCATTTAGCTGTTCTTGAGTTTTATCCTTTATAATAAACCAGTAAATGTAAACAAAGCACTTGAGGAGAGGGGTTGTGAGAATCTCAAAGGGGCTAGCACCTGAAGTGGGGTGAGTCTTATGGAATGCAGCCCTTAATCTACAAAGACTATGTTAACTTTGAGAATTAGTGTCAAAACTGAATAGGACACCCGGTTAGTGTCGAAGAATTGATTGTGGTGTGGAAAAACCATACTCATTTGGTACAAGAAAACACACCACAGAAAAGTATTGATATTTTAAGCAAAAGGTGAACTGAGGAAGCAGGGTAACTTAACTATATTCAATTCAATAGGTCTTCATAATGCTTTATGATAGGAATGTTACAATTAGACACCTTAGAATGTACTGGTGTTTACATGTGAGTAATAACATTTTAAAACCAACAGAAAATTAGGGTAAGTGGCAAACGCATCTATCATTTATTTTGTAAAGTTACACAAGGCTCATTTGTTAATCAATACATTTTATCCTCAACTGGAACTTACTTGCTTTTGTTTATCTTGCTTAATAAGAGTTGTTCCTAATGTCTGAAGATAATTTTCAAAATTTTTTCTATACATTTTATCCTCAACTGGAACTTACTTGCTTTTGTTTGATCTTGCTTTAACAAGAGTTGTTCCTAATGTCTACAGATAATTTTCATAATTTTGTCTCACAAATTTTCATGTGTTTTTCATGATTTTAATTTTCATAAAATTGACCACATATCTGTAAAATCCTGAAGAGCTCTAAAATTTAAGCCAGATGTGCCTGTAGTGGCAGCTACTTGGGAGGCTAAGGCAGGAGGACTTCCTGAGCCCAAGAGTTCAAGTCAAGTCTGGGCAACAGATCCTGTCTCCAAATTTAAAAACCTCCAAAAATTTGAAATCTAAATGATACAGAAAAAAAACAGAGAACTACATAATTTAAAAGAAGATAACTGTATCCTTGCCTAAGAAGGAAAGGTAGATTATTAGAAAACTTTTTATTAAATTTAACAAGTGTCTAAAAACATAACCAATGCCAATATGAATAAGGGGATTTAATAAACAGCAATGTATAAGGTATCAACAACAAAATCTTTTTTGTGATCAAACGAGTTTGGGAGAACCATGTAATTATGGTTATAAATAGAATTTCCAAGTTCTGCATTTTGGGGAATGATTTATTGTAAATAATCTTTAGGTAGCCTATATTTATGACTACAAAAAAAGAGCTCCATATATTATGTAAGCCAATCCTACTTTCAATAAATATTAAAAGAGATTCAAATATACTAACATTTCAAAAAAATAATTACTTAAATTTCTCTATATACTTACCTGTATCAGGAACATCAGTAGGTCTCATAATTCTCCGAATCTGCTCCATAGATTGCAGGTCTGGTGACAGTCCTATAAATAAAAAGATGAGACACAGTCTCAGTATCTAAATAATTTTAATAAAAAGCTATTAAATAGATTCACTATGTGAAATTAAGATACTTAAAAGTGGCTGGGTGTGGTGGCTCATGCCTATAATCCCCCCATTCTAAGAGGCTAAGGCAGGTAGACTGCCTAAGCTTAGGAGTTCAAGACCAGTCTGAACAAAAGTGAGACCCTATATTCTACTAATAGAAAAACTAGCTGGGCCAGGCATGATGGCTCACACCTGTAATCCTAGCACTCTGGAAGGTCAAGGCAGGTGGACTGCCCTGAGCTCAGAGGTTCAAGACCAGCCTGAGCCAAAGTGAGACCCCCACCTCTACCAAAAAAAAAAAAAAAAGCCTGGTGTTGTGGCAGGCGCCTGTAGTCCAAGGTCCAAGCTACTTGGGAGGCTAAGTCAAGAAAATCGCTTCAGCCCAACAGTTGGAGGTTGCTGTGAGATATAATGCCATGGCACTCTACAGAGGGCCACTAAGTGAGACTCTGTATTAATAAAAAAATAAATAAATAAAAGAAAAAAAAAACAAAACACAAAGCCTTCAAACTAAGACAATTGAAGGCAAAATTCAAAAAAAAAGAGAAGAAAAAGTAGATGGGCGTTGTGGCAGGCACTTATATAGTCCCAGTTACTCAGGAAGCTGAGACAAGAGAATTGCTTGAGCCCACGAGTTTGAGGTTGCTGTGAGCTATGACACCATTGCACTCTATCCATGGCACAGAGTGAGACTCTGTCTCAAAAAAAAAAAAAAAAAGATAAAAGTATTCCTTTTAATGTTATCTTAAAAGTTACCATATTGGGTTATTATAAATCCCCCTGACAAAATACAGTATTATGATTATGTCATCGTCTCCATTTTTCCCTACTAGGAAAATCAAATTCCACCATTCTTCCCCATCATTCCATGCCCTTCACAGGAATATACTTAAGTGCAATGCAAGCCTTCCTACCACTTTTGTCACTTCTTCCCACCCTAATCTTACCTTCTAATCTAAAATGTCTCCCTTGGTCCCCTAAGACCTTCTACCCCACCCCACTCCAACACGTTCATCATCTTCATGAAGGCATAAATGACTGATCAGAAGGATAAGAAAAAGCACATAAAAAATACTCTGCAATCATTAAAGTGGTACATAAACATTAGCTATTATATGTTGTAGGCAATCTAAGTAACATCACAAGGAATGAATCTAAATCATGTTCCATGCTGCTACATTTCTATCTTTAGCTATACTAATGTGCAAGAACTACAATTCCTTCAATGTTTACTATCTATTGGAAAATATGTTTCAATTAATATAGGAAATTATGTTCTGCGAGAAAATAAACTATTTACTACCTCAGGCCTAGGCAAGTGCATCTATCTTTCTAGTGTTTTCCTACTTTAATTCTTCTTATGTATTGATGAAAAACTTATTTTCTTACACTATTTTCATTAATTACTTCCCTGTACAAAGAGGCAACATGGTTAAATCATTCAACAAACTCCTGTGTTCAATATTCCAATCTCTATCATATGATCCCAATATTCTCCAATATGTACTTGACATTATAGTTGGGCCAGTCTTTGCACATTTCCTAAACCAGATAGACAATATATAAAGACTGTCTTAAATCCTGTTCACTCCTCCAAAGTCTATCTGTTCTTTAAATTCCATGTCTCAGCACACATTTGCCCAGTAATTCTTTCCCTTTTATGACTTATCATAATAATTACCATCTTGTATTATCTTAGAAGTATCTTAAATCCTTTTTATTACTTATCTGTTTCACAAATATAATTTATCAATAGGTTTGCATATTTTTCAGATGACTAGATAATACACCATATTTTCATGGCACCTAGTCAAGTGCTAGACACGTTAATTTTTTAAATGTACTTTTACACATTCAAACTTATAAGTCATATAGAATAATATGCTAGCAAAAAATTGTTTTTAGCACTAAAAGAGACATATTGTATGAAGCCTAGAACTCTTGATAATGTGTGAATATTGAACTCAATTATATTTAGATTCTGATGAAAGGCACTGAGTATGGGCAGGAAAATGATCCTCTCATTTTTACTGATAGCAGTAGGATCTTTCTGTCCAAACTAGAGGGAAAGGAAAAATACTTTTCCAAACAAAACTCTACTTATCTTCTTTATATGTGAAACTCCAAAACCAAGTGTTACATTTTCATTCATAAATAATTATAAATTTCTAATTATTAAAAGATGTTTTAGCCATGTTTAAAACAGTTTTAATCACTTAAGTGTTCACACACTGCTTTAATCACTTAAGTGTTCACTGCTTTATTTCTCCATAGCACCTTCATTAATATAGATCTCTTCTGAATATAAGAATACAAAAAACTCATTAACATAAATTTACTAGTCTACCTCCATGACAACAGAAGATCTTCTCATCCACAATGGCGGCTATAGGCAGACAGTTAAAACAATCAGTGAAGGTCTTCCACAATTTAATATTAAACCTTCGTTTGCCTATAAAAGGAAAAAGTAGATAAAATAAAAAATCTGAAACTGTTCTCTCATTAGTTATCTCAAAGATATGAATGATTTCAATTTTCTTCTTTATGTACATTTAGCACTTTGCTTTTCTATGATGTATGAGTGTTATTTATATACGTTTATAAAGGTAATAAATAAACACTCAGTGTCTTCAGTTACAAATACTTCCAAGACTGTGGTAGTGTTCTATGAAATAAACACAACAATTTTTGTCTTTTAGGATTACTGTAATGGGTGGTGCCTGTGGCTTACTGGGTAAGGCCCCGGCCCAATATAACGAAGATAATGGATTCAAACCCAGCCCCAGTCGAACTTCAACAAAAAAAATAGCCGGGCGTTGTGGCGGGTACCTGTAATCCCAGCTACTTAGGAGGCTGAGGCAAGAGAATCGCCTAAGCCCAAGGATTTGGAAGTTGCTGTGAGCTATGACACGACAGCACTCTACTGAGGGCTAAGTGAGACTCTTGTCTCAAAAAAAAAACCATGTGCCTGAGGCCTAGTGCAACTTCCCGAGCCTGACTAGAAGCAGATCCATCGAGCTACTTCCGCGTAGCAACGACTCAGCAAGGCCCGGCCTGAAACTGCCTCTACCTAGATACACCCAATGTGGTACCATGCCACTGGCCCAACCCTGTCACTCACCTCTTCCCCCGCCTTCTTTCCCTGCCCCTTCTCCACAAAAAAAAAAAAAAAAAAAAAAAAAGATAGCTGGGCATTGTGGCTGGCACCTGCAGTCCCAGCTACTCAGGAGGCTGAGGCAAGAGAATCGCCTAAGTCCAGGAGTTGGAGGTTGCTGTGAGCTGTGGGATGCCACGGCACTCCACCAAGGGTGATACAATGAGACTCTGTCTCTAAAAAAAAAAAAATGACATTTTCTGAATGCTGGCCGTACTATTAACTCTATATCCCTGATTATGTTTGTTGTGAAAAGCAATGGAAAAAATTCAATGCTGCTACCTGAGAGAAAAGGTAAGTGAGTGGGAGACTTAGAAAAGGGAAAGAACTGGGTAAGTGAACACAGAGTTAAGGGTTAAGTATACTCTCCAAGACGTACATGAAAAGGTGAAAGATAGGTAGGAGCAAAATCATGGGAAATTCAATATGAAAAAAAGGCAAAATTGCAAAAGCAACTGTACCAAAGTGTAACCCATAAGCATGAATGGGCTAAGTCCACATTCACCCCGTGATGCCGCCAAGCCCACGTGTCTTTTCTGCCAACCAATCAATCACCACAAGTTGTTTATCTATTGGATTGAGATGCTGAAAGATCTCAGTGCTGAAAGAAAACAGCACTAGAGTGTCTGAAGTTTAACACGATACAGAAGACATTTTATGGTGCCTACTTCATGCTGTATCCTGGCAATAAAGAAGCAGCGTAAGAGGAAAATCAAAGGGGCGTGGGAGTTGAAAGAAACGTCCCAAGATCAAGCCAAATCTATGCTCCATGTTATTTGTGTCACATGCTCCCAGTGTAAGGCATGGACAGGTCTCTCGGTGCCCTGCAAGTCAAAGGCACCCTGCAAATGCTACGTTAATCATCAAACAGAATGAATCAGGGGCAGTGGAGAACAAGATTCAGTTTAGAAGGAGGAACAAGAGGGGAAATTACTTTTGCACAGGTGGGAACCTGGTTTAAGTCTCTTTCTACCAGCCACAAAGGAAAAGAAAACTCAGAGCGAGAGAAGGGTTGCCAATCATACAAATGTAGATGTTTGAAGATATATGAGATTTGAAGTGGAAGATATATGGTCGATCATATGTGTGATTTCCTCAGTGAGAGGAAATATCAGATTCATGAATATACTATGCTCCATCTCTATCTGTAAGAGGAATTTGAAAAGGAAATATTATTTTGGGTCATAACTTATCTCCGCATATTATAAGAATGTTTAGAAGGAGACTTTTAGTGCAAGACTAAAAGAGTTTAGAAGGGAATTTGATGTGTGATCTGGAGGAGGACAAACAGTAATATGTGGACACATTTAATTGCAAACAAATCCAAGAATATAGGTATAAAGACTGTTTATTAATTTCTTGCTGTGTGACATGAGTGGCTTAATATCGCCTCTACAGGCCTCAGTGCCCTCATCCACAAAATGAGAGGATTAAATTAGATGATCTCTAAGGTCATTTCCAATTTAAAAAAAAAGTCTATTTATATAAACAGAGTAACAGTCTACAATGTACTTAAAAGAAAAGGAGAGGGGCTAGTCAGGTTGACAAGATCTATGTAAGAGTTATTATGCTACATAAAGAAAAAGATTCTACCTTTTCTAATAAGACTAATGACTCAAATTAATTTTCAGAAAGGTCTAAAATGTGGCTTATTATATGGAGGGTGAGTAAATTGCTGTTATAATAGGGATGACTTAAATTATGATATGACCATGGTAAAGAAGAGAGAATGTTTTCTGTCCTTTCAAGATGTCAAAGCTTAACTGAACATATTTTAGGAACTGAGAATAAAACTCTCACGGCAAAAGATAAATTTGCTTCTGTAATGGAGACAGTTAATTGCAGCCTCTTTAACTAGGGTCTCCTCCTTTGTTATTAACCAAACCCCAACTGGACTTGGTTAACAAATAAAATACTACGCTTCCCATCATCCCTTGTAGCAAAATTCTACTGTACGTCTAAGCCCCGGTCAGTGAGATGCAAGCTTACTATTTTGTAGGAGTTTCCTGGGAAGGCTGCTTAATGAGAGCCAGCTAGTACAAGATGGAGGGATAGTTTGGCTTCCCAGACCTCTTCCTGCTACCACACAAGCTGGAGCTGCTGCAGCCATTTCAGACCATAGATAAACTCAAAGAAGGATGCCCCATGCTCAAACTGGAGCAGCATAAAGAAAAGTCTGAATCCTTGATGACACCCGGGTGTCACCAGAGCAGCCTTAGGTGATTTGTCTTCAAACTTCGCTTTAACATGAATGAAAAATAAACTTCTGTCTTGATTAAGCCACTGTCATCTCCAATCTTATTTCTTTTCCTCGTTATACACATTTAAACCTTAGTCTGACTGATTTAGTTCCTGGAGGTGAACTGCTTCAAGCCACAGAAACTAAAATGCAGCCCTGACTGGAAGGCAGAGCTGAGCAGGTGCATGGCAATGGCTCAGCTAAGGAAAATGGAAAATCTCATGATCCTTAGTACACACCTACAACACAGTTCATCAACTTTTCACCTGCTGCACACTGGGAGGCTAACTACACTGACAAAGCCTGTAGATAGTCTGAGGAAAATGATAAAATATATGCAGAATAGTGCTGTGCACTGTTAGCAAAATCCTAAAAAAAAAAAAAAAGATGAATTCAAGATGAAACTACCTGGCCCGTCTCAAAGCTGAATTAGAGAAACATGCATCTTTGCTAACAGGGGCCCTCTTATAACCTACAATCTCAATTGACTGAGAGTCAGGCAATTTGAAACATCCAGGGCTGAAAAGGCCAACAGCTTATACCCCAAATTGAAACAGTTTAAAGAAGTGTCTGAAAATCTAGTCCGAGGATTCAACATTATTGGTGCCACCCCATAAGAAACTTGTTAGCCTGCTAGCAAAGACTGTGCATTGTTTCATATGTTCTCAATGTAGCAGACAGAAAGTTGAAAATTACTTAGCTGGCAAAGCACAGTGCTCTTTTAAATAAAAGACCAGATTCCTCCAGCTTACAGATTCTGTTCATTCGCGATAGTTGGCTGTGTCTACTCACACTTGGAGATGACTAAAAAGCAACCATGCTGAAAGCCTACCACCTTTTTAAGGTGACTTCCTGTCCAAGGCCATCCAGTGGATCATAAACCCAACCAGGAAGAAGGAGGTTTGCTACGTCTGTGTGATCCTCGGGAAAGACATGCTCCTGGGTGACCTCCCAAAGAGCAAAGCTAAAGACCACCAAGGAAAGTGCATAAGAGCAGAACCTGGGACTGCCAGATGGACAAACTGAAGAACTCACTCCATGCTGAAGCAGGGAGCCCTCCCTGTTTCTTCTCAGCAGCTGAGGAGTCCTGCACACCAGAGGGGCTCTCCATGTCTTTACATTAATAAAAGTATTGCAGTAACTGACGGAGGAGGAGCCAAATCCAGACCTGATGGAGGGGATGGTAGGTCATCCAGAGAGACTGGACTTAGTGCAGGAGGCAGTGACTGCAGGGGAGAAATCAGGGTTTTTCTGCTTGGGCAGGAGGGAGAGGCACATAGACATGGGCTAGGCGCAGAAGCACAGAATACGCCACTGGAGCAGACTGCATCCTTGTCAGTTCTTCACCCCTCCTGTGCAGGAGAGCAGAGCACGTGCAGTGTGCCTGTGACTCACTTGGACCAGTAGAGTTCCAAGGGATGTGAGCAGGGGCTTAGACATGTCCGTGTGTGCCTTCTGTACATCACTGGGAGGCCTTGCCCAATAACTGTTAATTTACAGAGAACAGGGAGGTGGGCTGGGCCCAAGGAAGCCAACACTCAGCAGAAATGTCCCCTCTGACGTACAGACACATGACCGAGGAAATGTTTAGACCTATCCTAATATCTGCAGCTCAAAACAGAAAATGTAGGGCTATCATCAGCAGACAGGACTACTAAAGAGACAGGAAAAGCATACAATAAGAGAACTGAGCAAACTCAAAAAGCAAAAAAAAGAGAAAAAAGATCAAGACATTTCTAGAAACCTAGTAGAGTGGTCAAGAAAGTGGACTCAGTGCTTGAAAGAAATTGTCAATGATTAAAGAGATTTTTTTTTTTAATTGAACTATTTCAACAATAAATCAAACAGATAAAAAATACAAAGTTTTTAATTCACCATAATCAATTGATCAAAAGCAGGGAGAAAATTAGTGGCTCTGGAAATGGACACAGTGTGATCCTATTTTTGAGTGAACCACTTAGGTTTTTAAAGAATTCCAGAGAAAGGTAAAAGGTCTGGAAAATGGAAACAGAAGTGTAAATAATACTATTAAAGGGGCATAGCAAAGTAGGCTAACTTTTCAAAAGAATATATTAAATGAAGAATACAAGATGAGATCCTTTAAAAAGAAGTCAGGAAAGCATTACATAGAGTAATTGCAAAGGCCTTCTCTCCTTATAACACGGAAATTGATGGATTTGAGAATAAGGATATTAAAAAAGATCTTTAAGAGTCTGCAGGAAATAGAAGAGCTAGCACAAAGCATGGATGTCATGTAGAATATTTTATGACAAACTGCTGGCCTGAGCCAATAATTCTTGGGCTAGGGAAGAAATCGTTGCTCTACAAAAAGGTGGGTGGGTGCAGGAGTGGGGGTGGGGGGAAATTGCAGCACTTACTTTGCAAATAGATTCCAAAGGAATACTTGAACGACACAGAGATACCCTAAACTATCTTTAAAAAACAAACAAACAGTATTTTATTAATAAAAAAGAAAGCAGAAAGAAAAATAATATCACATAAATGTATCATCGAAGAGTGTGGTAGGTCATTAATGTGTAAGAGTCAAGAGAACTCATAGGATGAATGAAAGACATTAGAAAAAAATTGGAAAGCAAATAGGGAAAAACAGCGAAGTATGAACATAGATTTTTACAAGAAGTGCAATTGTGTGGGGGCATCCATAAGTCTGTTGTAGGACGCAACTAAAATGTGCACATGTCAAACTTGCAAATACTTTGTATTACTTGAAAAACATTTGAGGATAAAGTAAGACTATGTATTAGAAACTGTTTGTAAAAAATATAAAGCTTTCTACAAATAAAATTAATTAATGGTTGCAGTGTTGAGTTAGTCCTTGAGGGTGATTAAGGTAGAAATACGGCTCAATTCAATTCAACAAGCGTTTATTTAGCAACTATCATACAATGGACCTAAGAAAGGTTAGGCTCTGGAAAGCCTGGGTAATGAGAAGCATGCGTGTGTTTGTGGGTTTGCATGTATCTTTGAACGCTACACATTTGTGGATTTGTGATAGATGCTATTCATGTCTTTGTGATTTTTCTCTTACTATAGCAATTTGGAAATTACTCCCTATCAGAATAACACATTTTTTTTCTCCTATCCAAGTATTAATCTAGCTTCCGAGATTAGTTGCCATTGGGAGTGTCCAAGGTAGTGTGGCCATAGACTACTTCATTTTTTCTAATATTTTATCATATTGTATGGTTGTGCCATAATTTATTGAATCACTAGCCTTTAATGGACTTTTGTGTAATTTCCAATCCTTTATTACATTCAATGCTTATACAAAATGTGCTTTTTATATGCACTAGTATACCTGTCCGACAAATTTCTAGAAGTGAAATTTCTTTCAAGTGGCAAATGAGTTTTCAATTTTGATAGCCATTGCCAAATAGCCTTCAAAGTGATACAGCTACATATGTTCCCAATAATAGTACATGAAGGTGCTATTTTCCTCACAACTCCTGCCAATGCCCTTTATAATATTATCCAATGGTTTGATCCTTACAAATAGAATAACTAAAAAGTTATTTCATTGCAGTTTGAATTACACTAGTTTTATTATTAGCAAATAACAGTATATATTTTCACTTATTTACAGGTCTTTTGAGTTCCCTTTCAGTGAATTATCTGCCCATAATCTTGGCTTATTTAAAAAATTAATAAATTAGAAGCAATGGGCCAATATTTATATGTCTTGGCCTTTTTTTTTCAGTTTGTTTTCCATTCAATTTTACTTATGGCCTTTTTTGCTATGTTTGTATCTTGATTTTTTTTTTTTTCAGTTTTATGATTACTGTATATTTATATGCAGTTGTAAGGAATACTACGGAGAGATTCCCTATATCTTTCTCTCCTTTCCCTCACTGGTATTTTGCATAACTACAGTACAATACCATCTCTAGGAAACTGACAATGATGCAGTTTAACATTTAACGTGTGTGTGTGTTAGTTCTACCCAATCTTTTTCCAGGTGCACATTCCTGTGAACATCACTGCAGTCAAGATACACAACAGTTTCATCACAAGGATCGCCTTGCTACCCTTTTGTATTCAAAGGTCTTCTCTAAACCCTACCACAGGGTTTACACAGAGTTCTCCATGTGTGTAACTTTGTCAGTTCAAAATGTTATATGACTGGAACCATAAACTATGCAATATTCTGAGATTGGCTTTTTCCACTCTGCATAATTTACTTACATTTGTTGAACATTTGTCATTTTGAACTTTGATGCTATGCTATTTATTAAGATTCATAACAAAATTTAACTATACATTTAAATATTTTCATTAAGTATCTTTTTTAAAATGTCTTTTATGCGGTAGTTTAATGCTGTTTTTCCTAAATTTTACCTTATATAATTTTAATAAAATGAGCCTTCCTTGCTTTTAGTTAGAATTGTTTACCTGCATTTTACTTCTAGCCCTTAGATGAATATTATATATAGCCCCGATGATCCTTTTAATACAAATTAATGGTCTTTTACTTTTAATGATGATTTTATACCATTTTTACTTATTGATATGAAAATTAGCTCTGGTACTTTATGTCATGTTACCATTTCAGTATGTAATGCCATTTACTTGTTCAGTTTTGTTATATTGTCTATATTTCTTGTATGTGTATGTTTTACTCTTGCAATTTGGAAACCACAGTCTCTGCTTTTAGATTATCTGGCAGTTTCCTTAAATGTCTGTGTTTCAGAAGACTACATTTTAAAATTTATCTTAGACTTCTCAGGGGAGAGTTTTCTCATAATTTTCCATGTCTTTTTACTTGGTTTCTATTTTTTCCTTTGCAGAAATGTGTATGCCTCTCCCATGTGCTTTTTTTTCTGTGTATCTTTATCATTGTTGTTGTTTTTCCCCAGGCCAACTATGCATTGGAGGATGTCAGAGACAACATGGGTGGAGTGAGCTGGAGATTCAGGCAGCTTGCATTCAAACATGTTGCCTTGAAATGATTTCCCACAAAAGGCTGTCCTAAGATTTTGATTCTTCCCTGGGTCAGTATAAACTTTCCAGATTGCACACTGAAGTATGCCACCAGATTTTATGTAGTGACCCGGAGTTTATGTTACTTCTGTGTATCAAAGAATCAACCGAAAGATTGCTTACTAACAATATTTTCCCTTTCACCAGCTGGGCTGATTGACTTTTGTTCTGTTTTGTTTTCTGTTCTGGGGAGTTTTTTGCAAAGATAGTATATAGGTACTGTACTTAGTGCCACCTTCCTGTCATTCTTTTCCAGCCAGCAGGGTGAGTGATGCCCCAACACCCCATGCTACAACCGGGCTCTTGCTATTTCAAAGAAGAGGTTGCTGACTTGACATTTTAGAAAGTGCAGCTTACCTTTGGATAATCCTATCTGCTTTCTGTGAACACAGAGGCACACACCCCCTGCTGCTTTCCTCATTTTTAACTAGATTTAAATTTCACAATGCAGCCCTCTGGGTTTTCATTTCTGCTTCTTGGTTCTGTGTTTTGGTTTTAAGTTGTTTTCAAAGAACAGGCAAAAATGTCTTTAGTCTGCCATCTTTAACTGATTTCTGCACTAGCTTCCAAACCCTCCTGAAGAGGTGATTTCATAAATTTGAAAATTAAAGCTGGGGGGGGAGGGCGAGGGGGAAACAAAACAATTAAAATTCTATGCTACAACCAATAGACATTTCAGTTTCTTGTGTATCCAGACTCCTTCATCACTTGTAGAAAGTTCCTTGAACTTTTAGGAAGACATTAGTGCCCTTTCCACAAACCAAAGGTAGATCAATCTACAGGGGTACATGAAATTCTGCCCAACACCCTGAGAATTCACACCCAAATACATAAGGTTACATTTTGTTCCTTCTACCATTTTCTAAAAGGTTTTTCTTCTTGTATTTTCTTGTAAAGTTATGAATAAATAACATATTTCTGTTCACAGTTTGTATTTAGAACATTTGCTATGCATTTTGTTTTCAATCATAATGCTTAGAGCCTTGAAATAAACAAATCATTTAAAGTATATAAAATGATATCTGCTGGGTATTACTGCCTTAGGAAATAGTGTTCATTTTTGTGGCTTCATTTAGATATACAGCAGAATTTAGTAATACCACAATCCCCTACACAGTCCCAGTAATACTAAATGAAGCAGTGTGAAATTCCTAGCGTTATCTGAACTCCCGTGTCTGAAATCTGTCATCTGTTGGTGTTTAGTTTGCCTGGAATATTTGTTTACCCACTGCCTGTTGACTAGCTTCCAAACCCTCCTGATGAGGTGATTTCATAACAGCAGAAAATAATCTTGCTTTCCTCACCTGTAACAGGTCGTCCCCAAGTGGTCACCCGTCTTCTCTGTGGTCTCTCCTGTGAACTGTAAATCACGTCAGCAAATGACAGTCTATTAGACGGCATGATCTGTCATCCTCGTAAGGGGACACCAGTCACGGCACGGACACACTTGATACAGCCTATGTGCAAGTGATGGATTTGTTCAAAAGATTTGCCATTTCACATTCTGCAAAAACATGAGCTGACATGAGTTCATAAATGAAATGCTTTAACCTGTGATCTCATGTAAATGTCATTATGTCATCTCTCTTGGAATTCAGCTGCCAAAAATGTGGTTGAAGAAGTAGTACATGTCAGGTTGGAGGAGAATTCCCCATAAATAATGGTTCTCAATCTCTAGCAGCCATATATAAGTAGGGAATTATGTATGAATTCATAATTCCACGTTTTGAGCACATACTCTGTGCCAAGCACTGTGCTAGCTTCTAGAAATAACAAAATTAATAATAAAGCTAACCTCAGAGTACAAAGAAGGAGGTAACCTCAGAAATAAACAGCTGTGAAGACAGCTATTGTTCACCTGTTTGGAAGTATTATGAGAGCATTAGGGAGAGTGCTTCATATTGAGGTCAGATGGGACATAGAACACAGAGACCAAGGTCATTTTTGTTGGTGAAGTGGCAGGATCTGAGGCTGATAGGATGAGTAAGACAGATGCTTGGTAAAGGGATTGGGACACAGAGATAACAGGGAGTGGCAGTTCTTGTATTAGGGAATAAGCAAAGGTGCAGAGGGCAGAAAGACTTTAGAATGTGCGAGTACTACAAGTAACAGTTCAGGAGTTTACTTTGTGCTGCTGGGGCCGATGAGATGTGAGTGGAGAGGTAAGGCAGAGGCGGGGGAGAGCAGCGGACAGTACTTAGGAGTCTAAGCTGGATTCTGTAGTCAGGAGCACTTGAAGAGTTTACTGCTGTTGTTAAATTTTGTTCACTTTCTCAATGACCTTCTTGAGCCGTAATCTTAAAATTCACTTGTTTTAAGTGAATAATTCAATGTTTATTCAATTTATAGAGCAATCACCAATGCGATCGAGTTTATAAAATATTTCTAATAAAAAATAAAAATAAAAAAAATGAAGTAAAATATTTCCATCACTCCAAAGTCTCCCTTCCAAAAATTTCCAGTCACTGCTCATTCCTGCCTTAGTCCCAGACAGACACTCAGCTGCTTACTGTGTCTGCAGGCGGGCTAAGTCTAGACATTTTGCAGAAGTAGAATCATATAATATGTTGCCGTTTGCATCTGGTTCTTTTCATTTAGCATAAGGAATTTGATGACTGTTCATGCTGTCACAAATATCTATAGTTTATTTCTTTGTATTGTCAAATAGTATTCCATGGTATGGATATACCATCATTCACTTACTTTTCACCAGCTGATGGACATTGGATTGTTTCCATTTGCAGGGTTATTATGAGTAATACCCCAGCAGGCATTCACAGGCAAGTCTTTGCATAGACATGTGTTTTCGTTTCTCTTGGGTAGATACTTGGGGATAGAATTCTTGTGTCATATGGTAAATTTATGCTTAAATGTTTAGGAAAATGTCAAGCCATTTTCCAAAGCAGCTATACCATTTTACATTCCCACCAGCAACATATGAGTTTTCCAGTTTCTCCTGAACAGTTTTAATTGGGGGATAACATTGCTGGATTGTGATTTAAACAAATCAATCTGGTAGCTATTAGAAATAAAACTTGAACTAATGAGACCATTTAGAATGCTGTTGCAATAATGTGGTGAGATTTACTAAAATCCTGAACTAGACTAGTGATGGTGATAGCATTGGAGAAGATGTGTCTCAGAGAAAGAACAAGGCTACTTAATAAGAAAAGGTGATTTGCATCCATCCAGTGTGCAGCTTTGTGATCATGAGTCACAGATTTGAGAGCTAAGCAGGTACCCACTCGGCCAGCCACTTGACTAAGAAAAACAGGCTTCCAGTCTGCAAGCTTATTGTCCTCACGTCTGAAATATCTGTTACCAATAAATGTGTCCCCACACTTTCCAATAATACTTACACCATCACTGTGTAGTTTTTAATTGGTTCACAAATTGCATGCTAGGCACAGTGTTGAGGGTTTTGGGTATTCTTTCTACCTTAGAGGTTATGTCCTTTCGGTTCTAAAAATACTTGCAAGAATATGATTGTGCTAAGATAGGTACATAAATACAATGTATTTATACATTTTCTGCACTGAGAATGTAGCATTTGCATTATTAGCACATACAGTATTATGTTATGTAGCCCAAATCTCATATTTCATACCATCTTACTGTTATGCTAGGATACAGTAACTTAATACTTCAGTGAAAAAAATATTTGACAGTATCCATAAGCCTTATCAACTGCTCATTCCAATGTTTCCCTACAAATAGCTACATAGGACGGTTGTAATATAAGTCCAACAGAAAAATGAGATGACTTTTGGGTTCAGATATCTTTTGAAACTGAACATGAGGAGTTAGAAAAAAAAAATCTACAACCTAAAGAAGCCCAGGTAGAAGTTTTAATACTGCCATTGTATAATGATATGATACACTCAGCATGCAACTAGGAATAACAAACAAGAAAACTGAGAGACGTTAACAATATTTAAGGAGATCACAGTGCATTTGGCCTTGGAATAATAAACCTGTAAAATTATCTGTACTATGAAACAGAGTTCTACATATTATGGAAAATATATAAATGAGCTATCCCTTAAAAAGCAAGGAAGAAACTGAATTGATTAAGTGATAAGTGTGCAAATGGCATGGTAGATGTAATTTTGAAATTCATTAAGTGCATATTGAAAAACCTAAACTTTTAGAAAGAATTTTGATGGAGCTCCTATTTTTAATTGAGTAAATTTATATTACATATCATTATAGAATGAAAATGAGAAGGCCTATGAGTTGATGATAATGAGTTCCACATAATATTAATAATAATAAAAAATAATTTTATAAGAACTAATTTATAGGCCCACTAATATAATAAATCTAATTATAGCTATGTTTAAACTTCTGTCATTTTAATTATGCAGCTATCTACTTTTATTATCAAAAGTGTCCCAATTTGAGGAATAAATGATATGGTCATTCTAGTCGTGACCAAATAGCTGTCGATAGACACTTTTGTGCAACAAGACCTTGAAATAATAAAGTCTTATTTTTCCCCTGTAGCCCCAGCTACTTGGGAGACTTAGAATTGCTTGAACCCAGGAGTTTGAAGTTGCTGTGAGCTATGATGAAGCCATAGCATTCTAGCCTGGGGCAACAGAGTGAGACTCTGTCTCAAAAAAGAAAAAAAAAAAAAACCAAAAAACTATGTTCTCCATCATAATACAAGTAGAAACAAAAATCTCATATTTCACGCACCTCTTCAGGCTCATCATAAAGAAAAATGGATGGAAGGAATTACACAAAATTGAATGTTGAATGTCTCAGTCAAATTTTGTCATTTCTTCCATTAAATTATCCTTGTAACAGACTAAAAAAATTATTGTCCAGTTTAGAATGAAATCAATCAATCTTTCTTTCTTTCTTTCTTTCTTTCTTTCTCTCACTCACTTTCCTCCTTCCTTTCTCTCCCTCCCTCCCTACCTTCCTTCCTGCCTGCCTCACTTCCTTACCCTTGGCAAAGTGCCATGGCCTCACAGCTCACAACAAATGCAAACTCTTGGGCTCAAGTGATCCTCTTGCCTCAGCCTCCCAAGTAATTCAGACTACAGGTTCCCACCACAATGTCTAGCTATTTTTAGAGACAAGGTTTATCTCTTTCTCAGGCTGGTCTCAAACGCCTGAGCTCAGGTGATCCACCCACCTCGGCCTCCCAGAGTGCTAGTAGAATGTAACCTCAATAGGTTATAAAACCAAACTTAATTCCCCTCAAAATCTAAAAACACGTATACAACTTAGAGAAAAATTAGAGATTTGCAAATATCTGGCAAGTGTAAGCCTCTTTGAAAACTTATCATATCCCTAAGTGAATAGCAAGTTAATCATAGGCACAAAATTCATTTTTATTGGATCTTCATGTGACAACATCTTAACTGCTTAGAATTTTCATTGAATAAAGTGAATAAGTAAAGCATAAAAGTGAAGGCCAGATCCTATTTTTATCTCCATACTCATTAGAATGTTTTCAATACAAAAATTAGGTAAGAGACTTTTGCTCATTTTCTCCAACTTAAAATCAGTGTTTATTCATTCTAAACACTTTATAAATAGTACATATAATTTAATATAAAAATACCACAAATTATATGAATGAGAGATACAAGTTCTAGGAAAATTCAAATTTGCCAACAAATAGGAAAAAAATTCAACTCACAAAGAAATGCAATTTTAATATATTCATGCTAAGAAAATGCCGTGAAGGCTATGTTGACCAGTTTGATGAGAGCATTTCAAATTGTATGTAAAACCAGCACATTGTACCCCATGATTGCATTAATGTACACAGCTATGATTTAATAAAAATATATATATAATCATAGTACAGTTTTTACTTTCCAAATTAGCAATAATTTACTTTCCAAATTAGTGATAATGAATGTCAGCTTGGTGATTGGTTGATAGTTTAATTAACTATAGAAAGTTCTATTTGATAGCTTTTAAAAGTACATATTTAATAATATAAATTTTTATTTTAATTGAAAAATAGGTGGGCATGGTGGCTCACACCTGTAATCCTAGCACTTGGGTGGCCAAGGTATGTGGATTGTCTGAGTTCATAGGTTCAAGACCACCCTGAGCCAGAATGAGACCTCATCTCTAAAAGTAGCTGGGCATTGTGGCAGGTGCCAGTAGTCCCAGCTACTTGGAAGGCAGAGGCAAGAGAATCACTTAAGCCCAGGAGTTTGAGGTTGCTGTGTGTTGGGATGCCACGGCACTGTACCCAGGGTGACAAAGTGAGATTCTGTGTCAAAAAAAAAAAAAAAAAAAAAAAAAAAAGGGTGGGAGGGAAAGGGATCGGGAAAAAGAAAAATTAGGGTCCAAAAATACATACTTTCAGTCTATGTATGTATATATCTAAATATGTTCAGCTATCAATATATCTGTAATCCTTTGATTTTATAAAATTAAAAATTGGAAGACTATATCTCAACATGTTAATTCTTACTTATATCATAGTTTTAAAACAATGTAATATTTCCTCTACAATCAAGAGTTTTTTCACATAAAAAGGACAATTTTAAAGATGGTGTTAAAAGTAAAGGTAATTTTGAAGGATTACAAAGTCAGAAAGTAAATTAAAGTTTTCCATGTGATAGCAATTAACTGATTATTTTAACCAAATCAGCGAATGCAAATTAACTTTCTGCTAAGTAGTTTGCTTTATTTAAAAGTATGTGGACTGTGTTAGTTTGTTCAGACTTCTATAACAAAATACTATACTTCTTAATTATTATTATTATTGCTCTACTTTAATCAAATTTTTAGACAAGGGACCAATAGCCAGTAGCCGCCGCTAAGCTAGTTTATGTTTACTTGTTAAAATAAGAAACCACAAGTGCTATGATCACAAAAAATATATATATTGATCTACTGTTGAAAATATTTCCATTACATATT
Organism: Loris lydekkerianus; assembly: GCA_963574355.1. Classification (NCBI taxonomy): domain Eukaryota; kingdom Metazoa; phylum Chordata; class Mammalia; order Primates; family Lorisidae; genus Loris; species Loris lydekkerianus. The sequence goes on along the minus strand of CAUYPK010150574.1, from coordinate 15,380 downwards.
CAAAAATCACAATTTTATCCCAGTGTTTATGGCGATATTTGCCCAAATTTTACTTAGGCATTTTCTTGTCAGACAAAATATGAAAGTCACTTTTGGTTTTAGAAAATTCAGTCAAGAAATTAAATTTTAAGCTCACTAAAGTATAAATAAGGTACCTAAATAGGCCCCTAAAAACACATTAGAAAAAAATCAGAAAACTTCATTCATTTTTTTGACTTCATTTTTTCTTCACAGTATACAAACATTTAGACACATTTTTTTTTAAATAAATAAACTTTGTACCTAGTTCCCTTGTATTCAAAAGAGGCAGTGCAAAATAGTTAACAGAGCTGAGTAAGTTCCAGCCAGAATGCCTGGAACTAAATTCTCTCTTGCAAATAATGCAATTATTCTTTGCATAATTCAGGGTAAGTTACTCAGTGTCTCCATTCTTCAATGTCTTCATCAGCAAACTGGGGATAATAACTGTAGCTACATTAAAGGATTGTTTTAAAGAGTCAATGAGTCAATAGAATGGAAAGCCCTAAAACAGTACCTGGGACACAGTAAGAGCTTAATTAATGCTTACATTACTTACTGCGTCCTTAATCTACACTCATTCCCCCACAGCAAATCTTCTTGAGTGAATAATCTATACCAATTGAGTTTGTTCATTCATTTAAAAGGCATTTGTTGAGCACCTATCAATATTTATAATTTTGAAGCCAAATAAAGAGAAAATAAAGACTAATGCAATTGATTTTGACCCCCACATAGTGTATAGTTTCAGGATAGAAAGAGCATATTAAGAGAAAAGAACAGAAAGTTGCCAAAGTACAGGAATGTATTGGCTATAGCAGGAGCATGGGGAGAGAGCCTTGGATCCAGGCAGAGGGTTGGTCTCTGGGAAGATCATTCGTGTACTGTGATTTGAAGAATGTATTGGATTGTGTTGGAAAATAAATCCAAAAGAGGTACAGTTAAGGAATATAATCCACAAATTCCAGATACAAAAGAGATTAGGATGCATTTGAGAAAATGGAAGAAAATTGATTCAACCAGAACACAAGATATAGATGTGGAAGAGAATTGAGAGCATTGTGGTTGAATAGCCAAGAAAAAGGTCATATGATGATGAGCCTTCAAGTAAAGTAACCATATAATTTATCATTGTATCCAAAATATCTTTGAGAGTGAAAGAGAGAATGTTAATAATTTTACCCAAACATAGATATAAACCAAGACTCTGCCTAGCAACTTGGAAAGCATAGTCTTTATAGGCCATGATCACTTTCAGCCATGTTCTCTGTCTCATTTCGCTTTTACCTTAATTGTGTACATGTATTGGGTAGGGGCCAGGAAGCATTGAGGATGGGTTCTCACAGGTAAGGGGGCTCTGCTAGCAGACACAGGGTGTAGGTACAGGGCTAGACAAAACCATAGATGTGCCTCCAGTATCTTTCCTCAAATAGCTCTCAACTTTTCTTCCATTAAACTCTTCTTTTTTTTTTTTTTACTCTTGTGCCTTTGAATACTTTTCTCAATTTTGTCCATAAGCCTCTCTTCTCTTCTTTTATAAAACACTCCCTCCTAAGTCAATTTTCATCTTATGTTAATGATTCCCTCATTTTTATCTTAGCACCAAACACCATGCTCTTGATTTCCTAACCCACATTTCAGATTTCTGTAGACATCACAACTCAGTTTTCCCACAAGCATCTCACATTCAACATATCTAAAGCATAATCCATTTTCTCTCCTGGAAATCCTGCTTTGTCTTCCATATTTATTAATACACTGAAAATAATTTCCATCAGCCTTGCCTGCATTGGAAGTCTGGAGAATAATCCTATGTTCTTTACCCTCATTCCCCACTCCACTCCCCACTCCCGGCAAAGGTCGGCCACTATATAATGTCAATTCTATCAGGGGAAGCCCCTTGAAAATGTTGCGATTTGACTTGGGTGATTGTGCATGCTAGTGTCCCTCAAATGGTCCCCACTTATACCCATTATTAGCTATAATGATAAATTGTGCCTCCTTTTTACTCTAAAAATCATGTCAGTGTATGCGGTACATTCAATGAATTGTTATAAATAACGGTCTTGCTAATTGCCTAATCTCACTACTCATTCCCCACTACTTTAATTTAATCCCTCATTGTTTCTTTTGCTGTTTGTGATCGGATTCTGACCCATCTCTCCAACTTAATGTTCTGCTACACTTCTGCATGAAGAATGCATTCCAGCTACCCTAAGCTATTTGCAGTTTGGTAAGTGTGTTCTTTAAGATTCACATCACATGCTTCCTTCTCCGTGGAACTTCTTTTCTCTAACCCACTCCTAATCCACTCCCATCAATTCTCAGACAGTAAGGCATCCCTTGAAGCATTGCTTGGTGTATCTCTATTTAACATAGATAGCAGTATGTTCTAAGTGGTCAGTTGTTTGTCTGCCAGTTCCCATCTCCATATGGTGGCCACGTGGGCAAAGATTATGTTGAATCCCTCTTTTTATATATTATGTGCCTGCTATATTTTAGAATCCTACACAAAAAAGTAGCAAAATATGTACTTGTTTTCTGCAACCTCTCCTAGAGTACTGATATACCTTGATAGAATATTAGAACAACACAGCAAAGCACATCTACAGAGCAAACTATTTTATTATTTCCCTTGGAAGTTTTTATTTCCTCCTAGCTGCATTTTCATTCTATGCCACAATAAAATTAAGAAAGAGAAATCATTTTGTACTGATTGGCCATCCAAATTTGCATATACCAATTGACTGTATTGTCACTAACCACTCTCTTCAGCCCACTGTTTGCTGTTAGACAGTCAGATGTATTTCTGAATAAGTTGTCTTTGGAGCCAAATCCATAGGTGTCCCCTAGTGCCTCGCATGTTCCCAGGAAAAATAACCTTCTTCACAAATTGGGGTCTGGTATCTAATGCTGAGCCCAATAAGGGAAATTAAACTTCATCTTACAGCTTCCAATCTGACCATAAGATGACCGTGTCAACTAAAAGGTTGTGCTGTAAAAAGTAGGAGGACATGAGAAAAATTTAAAGAAGGAAACTTTTCATGAAGGGTCCTATATAAGGGATTCCACAAAAATAACTTTTACAGTTCTTTCCAGCAAGAACCAGAAAATCTACCCAAGTTACTTAAGCAATAAGTAATATTCTTTATTTCACATATTAAGAAGTCTGAAGGTAGAATGGCTTGTGAGTTGGAAAATTTAGTGGCATACTGACATCATCAATGACCTAAATTTTTCCTGTTTTTATGACCTGTCATCCTCAGTGAGCTGCTTTCACTTTTATGGGCCCAAGATGGTTACAAAATGTAAAGAGGCATAAAATGGAGTCTTTCCTTCTGTGTGTCCCTTTAATGGACTTTATCCAGATGGCTCCCAGCAGATGTCTCTTCTCAGCCTATTTACAGAACTGCATGACAGGACTGAGCCTAAACTGTGAAGGAGAATGGGCTTGTTCTGGTTCTTTTAACCAATGTTGATATACGTCTTGGATCTCAAAAGGACCCAAAAATGCCTGGACATATAGTACTCGAACAAAATCAGGCTTTTGTTAATAAAAAAGAAAGTGGTAAATAGTGGTTTTTAGGAAAACAATAGTGCCTACTATGTTCTGCATTCATTTTGTGTCATAAGATAGTCCCTCAGGTCAAAGCCAAAATTATCTAGAACCATCTCTAGCTACTCAAAGAGCTGTGTCTCTAAGCATCCGAAACCCTTAACTAACAATGACTATAGATATGGTATGAGGAAAATTTTTGAAAGAAGTGACAGACTAATTTGAGTTTGAATCCAAACTCTACTTCATACTAGTTGTTGTGTATAGCTGCTTATGTTCCTCACACAGTCCCAGCTTATTCATCTATGAGATACAATCCATGGGATAAAATCCTCTGTTGTGACACCTGTGTTGTTGGTAGGAGTCTGATTCTTCATATCTTTCCTTTATTACAATGTAAATTTGTTGGACTTCTGTTTCCAGTTCCACATGGAAGGAACTTAACAATAAGTTAAATAGCTAAAAGGACCGTAAAATTAACAACTCTTCTTGAATCAATAAAAGAAGTGAAGACACAAGCAAAGCACTGCACTAGTCCCAAGATCGAAGAGACTGATAGGAATATACAAGGAGTCATGGTGACCTAAACAGAGACTTACAAGCAGAAACCAGAGCCAGGGTAGGAAAACCTAAACTGTAATTATGAATTACTGAGGGCTCAGTGTAGGCTAGTCTGTGAGTTTAAAATTGCACAGGAACTAGTCGTGCTGGGACTCCATACTTTTGTGACTGTTATCTCCAATAACTTGAGCAAATTCTCATAGTTAATATTTGAGGAAAATTTCCTTGTGCTTCCAGTGAGGAGAGAGGAAAGGAGCCATTTTGAAACATGCTAGAACACTCTATTCTTCACAAAAAGTCAGTAGAGACTAATTTACCACAGCCTGATCTAAGAAGGTGTTATTATAGCCTAACTAACCTGGAGATAGGGAAACAGGCAACATCAGCCAGCATCATTTTCCCACATAGCAGAAGGGAAATATCTATACCCAGCCCACTGGAGCCATCCTGCCTCACCTAAAGACAGAGGGAAAAAACTGAGAACTACTTGTGAAGTTCAGTTTAGAGGCATAGGTCTCTAACAAGCTGAAACCTGATCATAATGCTGTGAACACTTCTCCTCCATCTACACCATCCCGCAGTGTTACCAAAAGTTTATTTATGGTAGTTTAGACAGAGGATATAAAACATCTTTGATTAACATGCAAAGGATTTTCTAGATTAAGGTTAGTCTAAAGCTGTCCTCTCACATATTTTGAGTTTTGCCTCATGGTTTCTCCTTAAACTATGATCTAACTTGATGTGTAAATAGATTGCAACCTGCTCTTGTACCAACCACTGAGTTTTGACCAATCACCAGAAGCCAATTGTTCAACCTGAGTTCAACTAATGCCAAGATATAACGAATCTTGTTATTTCTGTATCTCATTTATTTCTGTATGTAATTTTCCCTTTTCTGTCTGTAAATTCCTTCTAATCACATGACAGTGTTGAAGTTCCTGTGAAGCTGCTCTGGTTGAGGGGTGCTACTCAATTCATTATTCATTCTTTGCTCAATTAAACTGTTAAATTTTTCTCACATTTTTCTTTTAATAGACCTGATGGATAGAGTTGTCAATATGCAAGAACAGATGTGCAACATAAGCAGAGAGACCTAAATCTTAAGAAAGAACCCTCCCCCCCCCAAAAAAAATGCTGGAGATTAAAAAAAAAAAAAAACTGTAACAGACATAAAGAATATATTAGTAGTAGACTAGACATGGCTGAAGAAAGAATCTCTGACCTTGAGACTATTTAAGTAAGAAAGCTCTAAAGCAAAACTGCAAGGTTGAAAAGTAAAAAGAAAAAAGATTGAAAGAATAAAAACCAGAACAGAATATTCAAGGACTATGGGAAAACTGCAATAGATAGAATTCATGCACGATGGGAATTTAAGGAAAAGACAGAAATAGAGTAAAATTGGAAGTAATAATGACTGATAATCATCCATATGAATGTAAGAAACCAAATCACAGTTTTGAGGAAACACAGAGAACAAGCAGGGTTAATTCTCTCCCCTCTAAAACCCCAAACAAACAAACAAAAAAACGCCCTACACCTATGGCATATCATTTTCAAAGTGCAGAAAAGAAAAAGGAAAAATTCTGAAAGAAACCAAAGGGAAAAAATATATCTACAGAGAAACAAAGAAGAGAATTTGACTTCTTCTCAGAAACCACACAAGCAAGAAGATAGTGGAATGAAATATTTAAAGTTTTGGGGGGACACCCCCAACCTTTAATTATACACCCTAAGAAATTAACCTCAAAAATGATGCAATTTTGGATATTTGGCCCCACCAAGCCTCCTGCAAAAGTTTGATCCCCAGTATTGGAGGTGGGGCCTGGTGAGAGGTGATTAGGTAATGGGGGCAGATCCCTCATGAATGGCCTGGTGCTCTGGCTGGGACAATTAGTAAGTTCTCACTTTATTAGCTTTATAGTTCATACGACAGCTCACTGTTGAAAAGAGCCCAGCACTACCTCCCCCCTCTCTTTCTCCCTTTCTTGCCACATGACACACCTGTTCCCCCATCACCTTCTTGACAGGAAGCTCCCTGAAGTCCTCACCAAAGCTGAAATGTGAACCAAATAAACCCCTTGCTTCATAAATTACTCAGCCTCAGGTATTTCTTTATAGCAGCACAAAACAAAATCAAAAGTGAAGCACATACAAACAAAACAAACAAACAAAAAAAGAATATACCTATATACTCGAGTATAAGCCGAGTTTTTTCAGCACCAAATTTGTGCCGAGTTCGGGTTTTATGGTAAACACCAACCTTACACCTTTTACAAAAACTAACTCAAAATGGATCACAGACCTAAATGTAAAATGAAAACTATAAGACATCTTGACTATAATGTAGGAGAAAAGCTAGATGGCTATAGATGACAATATCAAAGGCATGATTCTTGAAATAAATAATTGATAATCTGTGCTTCATTAAAATTAGAAGCTTCTACTCTGCAAAAAGACAATGTTAAGAGAATGAGAAGACAAGCCACAGACAAAGAGAAAATACCGGCCGAAGACACGTCTAGCAAAGAACAATGTTGCCCAAGATATTCAAAGAACTCTTCAAACACAACAATAAGAAAACACACTCACTTAAAAATGGGCTAAAAATACTGGTAGACACCTCATCAAAGAAAATGTACAGATGAGAAATAAGCATACAAATAGATGCTTTACATCATAGGCCATGAGGACAATACAAATTAAACCAACAAGGAGATGCCACCTGCTAACTGTTTAAATGGCAAAAATCCAGAACACATACAATACCCAATGTTAGCAAGTATGTGAAACAATAGGAACTTTCATTCACTGATCATAGGAATCCAAGATGGCATTGGTCATTTTATAAAAAGGACACCTGTGCTCAACACAATTCACAGTTACAAAGGTGTGAAAACAACCCAAAGCCCACCAATACATGAATAGATTAATAAAATGTGTATATGTATACTATGGAGTCCTACCCAGGCATGAAAAAATGCTGATCTAGTATGTTTTTGGACAATCTGGAGGGAACTAGAAAATATTCTAAGTGAAACATCATAAGAATAGAGAAGCAACTACATCTACTCAACACCAAATTGGAACTAAGCAATCTCCACCTAAGTGCACATACAGAAATAAATAAATGTCAGTGGAAATCAGTGTAGGCCAGTGGTTCTCAATCTTCCTAATATCGCGACCCTTTAATGTAGTTCCTCATGTTGCGGTGACCCCCAACCATAAATATTTTTGTTGGCAATGAAAGGAAGGTTGAGAATCACTGGTCTAGGGGAATGGGTAAATTCACAGCTGTTGGATACAGCGCACACTATATAGGTGAAGGGCACACTTATGTGTATAACTTTGACTTAACCTATACAAAAACCAAGCATGTAAACAAAACATGTGCACCCCCTTAATATTCTAAAGTTTAAAAGCAGAGAACAATAAATAAATAAGTAAATTAAGACAAAACAAAGAAATACCATTTGGCCATTTCTTACACACTGAACATCCCGGCTCAGCACTCGTTGCTCAGTGAGTAGGGTACCAGCTGCATACATCGAGGCTGGCAAATTCCAGCCTGGCCCAGGCCTGCTAAGCAACATTGACAAGTGCAACCAAAAAATAGTCAGGCATTGTGGTGGGTGCCTGTAATCCCAGCTACTTGGGAGGCTGAGGCAAGAGAATCGCTTAAGCACAAGAGTTTGAGGTTGCCATGAGCTATGACGCCACAGCACTACATCAACCGAGGGTAACATAGTGAGACTCTATCTCAAACAAACAAACAAACAAAACCCCCCCTGAACATCCTCTGACCATACAATCAAGCAATCACTCTTCTTGGTATTTATGAAAAGGAGTTGAAAACTTATGTCCATGCAAAAACCTACACATAGATGTTTATAGCAGCTTTACTTGTAATTGCTAAGAGTTGGATGCAACCAAGATATCCTCTAGCAGGTGAATGGATAAAGGTAGACTATGAAAACAGTCAACAGTTTTGAGTACTTGGCATGCGGGGAGTTGGGAGGGGGCAGGGAGCACAGAGGACAGTTAGAGCACTCCCTATACCACCATCCCAGTGCACACACGTCATTATGTATCTGTGCAGCCCAGAGAGTGTACAGCACCATGCATGAGCCCCAGTGCACACTGTGGCCTCTGGGTGATGATGTATTAATGAGGCTAACAAATGAGACACTCTGGAGGGCTTGTTGATAATGTGGGTGGCTATGCACATGTAGGGGACAGGGGTATATGGAAAATCTCTGTACTTTTCTCTTAATTTCCTGTGAACCTAAAACTACTCTTAAAAAAAAGTAGTCTTTTTTTTTATTTAAAATAAATGCTCCTTTAGTTGAGGAATGTATCTTCTTTTCTGCAGTCCTTGCCCAATAAGTATGATGATTGTAGAATTATGTTATAAAAATATTTATTAAGGCCTATTGCAAAGTATTTGGCATGTAATAGACCTTTAATAATTATTAGATCAAAGCTGATGATTTGACTCTTTTGATATAGCTAATTGCTACTTACATTTAAATCATGCTAATTAGAGTGATAGGCTATTGGAAAGCATGCAATATATGGAATTTAATCAACCTAGAGTCAAGGCCAACTCCTCCTAGAGTTGTTTTATCCTAAAAAAAGCACTTTCTCCTGCTGACTCACAGTTTCCTCACTTGTGAAATGGACCCATTACTTGCCTCGTAATACTGTTGTGATTTTGTGGTGACCAAATGTCTCTTAAAGTTACTAAATGATTCTACAACCGATTCCATAAAACTCTATGCCTAGGCTCTGCATAGTAATGACGGATTGAGAATCCTTGGAAATATCTGTTACCTCCTCACCAGTTAATAATAATGCACTAATTTATCTGTGATCTTCTATGACTTATATGTTCCCATGAATTTTACATAAATTCAAGTTAACTGAAACCCATTCCTAATACTGTCAGACAACATCTCTAGAGTGGTGTGGTTTTTTAAAGCATTTTATATATTCGAGAAAATAATTACTCTGTTTTCGCAGTTGGCAAACCTGAGTTTTACGTGAGACAAAATTATTTCCACATAATTATACAGTTTGTGATAGTGAAAGTGAGCTGTATACCCAAGTTTGCCTGATTCCAGAATCAGGTTAGTTGTTTCCATATTATTAAAAACTTCATGTGAGGTCTACGTATCTAGTTAATATCAATAATGATATAAATAGGAATCAGGGAAAAGGAGAGCATGTGGGGCTCTCTCACTGAGGTAGGAATTAAACAGTCATCTGGCAATTTCTCTTTACTATCAGATGCCACCTGATAAAGCATATATTAAGCCTCGTTGGTTTCACTGTTGAGAAATTATCTCCATTTTCTACCTTAGTATAACATCTTGTTCTTAACCTTTTAAAAAATGCTCAGTAAGTTTATTTTACTTATTAGGCAAAACTGGGTTTTAATATACAACTAAACCCTAATGAAATCACTGAAAGTATCACAGTAAATGTATAATCCTTAGGTAATTATTCAGAGTTTTCTAGTTCCAGGTCATCAAAGAGATCCCCACTCAACACAGAACGGACAAAATGGTAGTAGTCACCAGGATGAATGCATCATACCTGGAGAAATTACACAATGTAAATTTTCAAATATAATATTATAGGCACAAATTATATATGAAAACATTTCAGTACAGCACATTGGTCAACTTAGTCTCCAATAGGTTTCCCTCAGAGCTCTCACGTTATTGAAGCTATCTCTGTCTTAACAAGGGAAATGTGTTCAGTTGTTCCTATAAGCCAGTAGCTAGCATACTGTTTATCCATCACATTGTAAGCCCCCCATGCTTATTTCCCAAATGAGCAAATTAATGAATAAATGAGGACACAGGAAATGCAATTATCCTGTTCTGAAGGGACTCACTGTCTATTTGGACACAGCATAAACATAAACTGATTTTTAAGAAATAAAAGTACGGCCAGGCATGATGGCTCACATATGTAATCCCAGCACTTGGGAGCCCAAGGCAGGTGGATTGCCTGAGCTCACAGGTTCGAGACCAGCCTGAGCCAGAGCAAGACCCTGTCTCTAAAAAATAGCCAGGTGTTGTGGCAGGTGCCTATAGTCCCAGCTACTTGGGAGGCTGAGGCAAGAGAATCGCTTGAGCCCAAGATGTTGAGGTTGCTGTGAGCTATGACATCAGAGCACTCTACCGAGGGTGACAAAGACAGACTCTGCCTCAAAAAGAAAAAAAAAAAAAAAAAAAAAAAAAAAGAAAAGAAAAGAAAAAGGGAAAAAAGAAATAAGTACAGATATAACTATTTAAATAATTTTCAAAGTGAAACTTTGAATTATAGCAATGGATAGACACCATCTCAGGAATCAAACTTCTGTCGGGAAGGATGATGCCCTGAATGCTTGGTACCCACCTACAGCCTCTTCCATGGTTAAGAGAGAAAGTAGGAATATGTGGCCTAGAAACATAAAGAAAGCAAGAATTAATGGTGAAGCAAAGCTCACCTGGCCCCTGGTCCCTGAGATTAGAATCATTTCAACGTACTAGAAAAATGAGCATAGTGGAGAAATTGCACTTAACCTGCTGGCTTTAGAATTCTAGCCATCTCTGGTTTCATGAAAGCTGTGTCCGCCTTCTACAAAGTTACAGTTCAATCTGCTTCACGTTGGGTAAAACAATACCCAAAGTACAGAGGTGCTGAAAGGCTTAGTTACTGTTAGTTACGGGAGTTGACAATCGTGTATAAAAACTGCTACTGCTCTCAGTGCAAAGTAGAATTGTAATCAGTGTCATTGTCATTTGAACCACATTGTTTGCAGTGTAACCAATTGTGAAACCAACATAAATTCAAAAACTAAATTAGAAAAACAGATGCTTCTTTTGTTTGGAAATTGTAGTCCCATCCAGCCATACTGTGTAATGTTTTCTGTGACTTACACCACTTAGAAAGAAAAATCACAGAGCATAATATAAAAACACAGAAACATATTTAGCAAATTTGTGGATTTCCTAAGTCATTTATAAACTTTGGATATACAAACAATTTCAAAGGCTTTTGAAAATATTTATACACAGAAGAATCTCTATACTGCTACATATAATTATGCCATGCCTTTTCAAAAGCATATTCCAGAGACAGAGTTTAGGCAGAGTATCAAGTTTCCTATTTGGGGTTTGTCTTGGAGACAGTGAACACTTTATTTTTCAATCTCTGTCTCCACTGATGCTCACGATTAAGCTAAATACATTGGTGCAATGAGAGAAAAGAGGTTTATCTTGTGTATAATTTCCAAATTGACTTGTGACATGAGGAAGTCAACCTATAGAGTCGAAATTATTTCTTCAGTTCACAAAATTCCAACCAATCTTTCTTTCTCCATAATACCAACTATTTTTAGAGAAAACTACAAAATTTGCTTTTAATATTTTTAAATGACTAGACTTCCTATGATTTAAAAACCAACAATTTTGACTTTCCATGAAATCATTTGGCATCCTACACTCAAATTGAGCTCCAATTCTGAGCCAACATACAATACTGATTGCATAGGGAAAATTATAGAGAATTTTTAAAAATTCTTGTATCCTCACTCATTCTCTAATTTGCTCATTTGGGAAATAGGCATGGAGTACCTATAACGTGACAGACATTGGAGATACTCTACCAACGCACATTCAAGAAGAAATCGGAGCTCAGACAATACACACACACACACACACACACACAACACATCTTACATCTGATAAGCGCTAAAGGGGGTAAAAATAGAACACCTTAGTGTTTATGATGTTAATTTTAGGCAATCAAAAGTACATAGTATGGGTGCTGCCTGTGGCTCAAAGGAGTAGGGCACCAGTCCCATATACCAGACTTGGTGGGTTCAAACCCAGCCCTGGCCAAAAACTGCAAAAAAAAAAAAGTATGTGGTATAAACAATTAAATATGTTGTTCCAAATTTACAACACCACCATTGTCGGTATATAGTTCTGGAATTGTTAGGCGCCCTACAGGAAGCCTTGCCCTGCTATGGCCAATTGTTTCACCAGAGGAAGGGAGCGTTCTCATATGATGGAGGAGGAAATGGTTTCCCTTCCAGTTTGGGTCAGTGTGTTAACTGCTATCATCCACTTAGACATCTCTGTGGTTTCATTATTCCTTTTACTGGGCCCACACAGCCCAGTTAGACCTAGATTGGAGCAAGGTAAGATGCTGAGGTATAGAATGCTAAGCATTTTTCTTCAAGGATCCTTGCTTCCTGAGGCCTTACTTGCTTGGTTTGTGGCCTTCATTAAAAGCAAAAGCTTAACTTTGCCACAGGTCTCAAGGGCAAACCTTTAACCACAGGGTTTCATCATTGTAGTTGGTATTAGACAATCCCCCTACCTTGTGGGATTTAGAGGAAGGGGAGTAGAGATTTGAGGTGTTCCTTTGTGTGTTGTCACCTGGAGAAGAAAGTCCCTGGACTGGATTGGGGTTTCACTAACCCCCATCTGTTCCCCCTTCTGCCAGTTGATTGTTTTCCATAATAAAGAGATTGGTATTTCCTTTTGAAAAAAAAAAAAAAATTGTTTCCTCATCCAGTAATTCAGGATGCTTTCATTTTATTTACATCAACATTTTATTCCCAGTAACTTAAAAAAATTCATGTAGGTGACTTGCAATTCAAATAGCTCTTGATAAAATGCTAGACCTCATTATGAGTATAGTATAAATGAATCAGAGCCATGGAATAAAGATTTGTTTGTTGCAAATGGGATAAAAACTACTGTACTAAGACTGTAGGAGCAGTTAACAAGTCCTGAGAAACCTCAGCCTGCTGCCCCGAAGCCTCTGTCTTTCTTTTGCAATAAGAACAGATGAGATGAGGGTGGGCAGCTTTGTGGAGAGAACTTGAGCTTGGACTCTTACTACTCCATTTCCTATTAGAGTAACATCTGTGCACATTACATGTATGGTCTTCAATAAATGATCCTACCCTTCAGAAAGAAAGTCTCTTTTCTGTAAAATGGATAAAACACATTTTTTTGAAATTATTTTAAGGATTCGACAGTGCAATGTGTGCAGAATTATTAACACAGAAGGTATACTTGATACATCTCAGTTCTTTCCTTTCCTCTTCCTATCTCTCCCCCCTGATTTTCAAACATGGCAAAACAAAACTGAAAAGTACAAACTTTATCATGAGAGCAAGTGAAATACATCGTGTCTCATCATTCTGAGGTTAGTCAACTAAAATGGGAATGGCTGTCATATCAACACATCATTTAGCATAGTGTATTTTACACAATAAAATTAAGTAAATTCAGCTGTCCTTGAAAGAAAGAACTAGTAAGCAAGCCCCCACCCTAAATAAGAGAGAAAGCAAGAATAATTTAAGAATTACAGACAACTCTTCCCACCATCCCAGTCACGGAGCATGAGTCCCCTAGGAAGCAAGAGATGAAAGACGATTTGACTTTCCATTCACTCACCACCCACCATGAAGGGGAACATGATTTCATCATTTAAAGATGCTTACTTTCAGTACAACATGACACCCTAAATATATGCCAACTATTTTATCTGAAACTCAACCAAGGAAACAATTTATTCCAATGCTGAGGGAAAATATTGGTTTTCCAGCCTTCAACATGACCTTTTCCTGAGTGATTATTAATGAAATGTATACATATATATGTATGATTTTCTTCTCACTTAATGATTTTAGAACTTAATTCTCATCTAATTTGACACCCTACTATATTTTACTGACATTATATGACAAAATTTAATGTTGTTTTATTGTTAAGGAGCATATGCAAAAGTTAGAATAGTTGTCTATTATGAATTGCACATGAACTTTAGAGACCCTTGTATAAGAAGTGTGTGTGTGTATAATTTTTCTTTATTATTGAAAAGGGAATTTTTAATAAGTTATCAAATGTGTGCCATTAAAAATTGTTTTCATATTTTTTGGTTTGGAATTAATATTGAAAGAGAACATAGATGTTGAAATAGAAAGTAAATATTAGAGTAAACAAACTAATCATGGAGATGCTGATTAACTGGGAGATTACGAAAACAAGAAATTCAGGTGTATTCATTATATTTGTAGGGTAACAGGAAAGCAAAATAATTATTATGTGTCAGAATGAATGATCAAAGTGAAAACAGTAGAAAATACTTGGGAAAACATGATAATCAAACAGAACCAAACCCTCTACACACATACCACACCCACCCATCATCTACTTAAGTTTTCAGGAATAAAGCAACAAAAAAACTAAAACAAAGATAAATGACAAAAGATTGATACTGTTGGAGTGGCCAAGGATTAATGGAGGTCCTTGAACTCTTTCGGATAGCAAGACCAAAGACATATATTCCTTTGGAGTTTGTCATCTGGAGAATTAGACAAATTCCTTCCTCTCCCTCAAGTTCTGGACACCATGTGGCCATTTAAGGGAAGGAACCTTAGATAGCAAGTCTTAGTATTTAGTAGCATACATCATCAGCCTTTTTTTCAAATCAGGTAACTAGAATAATATTTTCAAAGCATAAGCCTTTAATTTTTATTGAGAGTAAAAAATGGGGAGGGGGACATTTCACTGAAGATCGTTACCCTAACGAGTACATCCATGGGTCAGCCATATGCTGTCCTTCACTTCCCAGTCAAATTTAAACTCAATTCCAAACTGAGCCCATGGTAAGATGTGTATAGAGAGAGCCAGCCGAGAAGAAGGAGACACAAAAGAGACTGAGAAGGAAGGGCTAGTTTTTTCAGAAAACAAAATTAGGCATTTGAGGTCATAACTTGTCCATTTAGAGTATTTCTTGAAGAGGGTTGAAGGTATATACATATACACCCTCCATTGTTTAAAACTGCTTTTTCACACTGAAAAACCAAAACCACCTGAGATGATTAATAAATGTCCAGCAACATAGTACTGAAGGGTTTGGGGCCCCAGGTAAATGAAAACTCTACTTTTTCCATTCATTTTAAGGCTGAGATTCTAGAAAATAAATGAGATTATTCCCAGATAACATATGGAACATTTAGAAGTGTCTCAGGCCTTAGCCCAAGACAGTGTGATGACGGCCTGAAATAATAGATCAAAGAATGAGTGGTAGAAGACATTTTTAAGCTGAAAATAAAATGTAGGAGAAGAAATTTTTCAGCCAGTGTTTATAAAGGACAAAGAATGTGAGTCCGCAAGAGAAATAGTGGAGAAGATGCCTGGTGATTCATTAAAAAAAAAAAAAAAAAGAGAGA
>CAUYPK010150570.1:0-17574 GCA_963574355.1 Loris lydekkerianus | reverse complement strand
TTCCAAACTTGAAATGGGCCTATTCAACATTTCCACTTGATTCTGGTTAAGTCTTGGAAGGTGATGTTCTTCCAAGTATCGGTCGATTTCCTTCAGATTTTCATATTTCTGAGAGTAAAGTTTCTTGTAATATTCATTAAGGATTTTTTGGATTTCTGAGGAGTCTGTTGTTATTTCATCTTTGTCATTTCTTATTGATGGGATTAGAGATTTTACTCTTTTTTTTTTGATTAGGTTGGCCAAAGGTTTATCTATTACCTCTTTCATGTTTACATGATGGAGCTGGAACATATTCTTCTTAGTAAAGTGTCTCAAGAATGGAAGAAAAAGTACCCAATGTACTCACCCCTACTTTGAAACTAATTTACCCTTCACATGAAAGCTATTACCCAGTTACAACCTAAGAAAAGGGGGAAGGGGAAAAGGGTGGGGAGGGAGGGGGAGATGAGTAGAGGGAGGGGGTTCATGGAATTACACCTGTGGTGCATCTTAAAAGTGTATATGTAAAACTTGCCAAATGTGGAATGTAAATTTCTTAGCAAAATAACTGGAAAATGCCAGGAAGGCTATATTAACCAGTTGGATGAAAATGTGTCAAACGTTCTATGAACCAAGTGTATGGTGCCCCATGATCATATTAATGTACATAGCTATGATTTATAATAAAAAAAACAAAGCTTGGGAAGTTTTCATTTATGATAGTCTTGAGTAAGGCTTCCATATCTTAGGGACAATCTTTCTCCCCTTCAGGTATTCCTGTTATCTACTTTTTTGAACATTTTATGGCTTCTCATAGTTCTGAAAGCACCTTCTCTGCTTTCTCTCTCTTCTGTTCTGGCTCTGTTACTACATGTGTTAACTCAAAGGCTTTATACTCTAACCCAAATGTTCCTTCTTCTCTATAGCCTAATCTATTTTTGATATTTTCTACTGTCTCTTGACATTCCCTGATTGTCTACTTCATTTCTTGAAGCTCATCCATATCTTTTCTGTATTCTATGTATCTCTTGTCTGACTCATGGTTCTGTCTTTCCATTTCCTCTACCAATCCCTTTATTGTTTTAGTCATCCATATATTAAACTCCATTTTTGGCAAATCCATTAATTTTTTATAGGAGTCTTTTTTTTTGTTTTTTGTTTTTTGTTTTTTTCCTTTTATTATGTTATATACACATAGATCATGAATACATTTATGCATTTGTGAGGCACAATGTGATGATTTTTTACTCACTTTGGGGTACTTACATCAAAGTAATTAACATAACTTTCACCTCATTTCCTATTATTGTGTTTAGACATTTATGTTCTATACTTGATAGATTTGACTTGTAACCTTGCAATATGCTTCATAGATGTGGTCACACCATTTACCCTCCCTTTGACAAACATCTTCCCTCTTCTCAGGTACCCCTCCAATTCTATCCTTAATCTTGGGCTATAGTTGTGATCTATCTTCCAGAAAAAAGTGTAAATAATTATAAATTGGTTTCATAAAAGTACTTCCATTCTTGAGATACTTTACTAAGATGAATATGTTTCAGCTCCATCCATGTAAACATAAAAGACATAAAGCCTTCATCTTTTTTAAGATGCATAGTATTCCATGGTATAAATATACCAAAATTTATTAATCTGTTCATAGGTTGAGGGGCACTTGGGTTTCTTCCATGACTTGGCAACTATGAATGGAGTTGCAATGAACAATCTCGTGCAAATATCTCTGTTCCAAAGTGATTTCTGATCTATTGGATATACATCTAGTAGAGGAGTTGTAGGATCAAATGGCAGGTCTACTTTTAGATCCCTAAGTGTTTTCCAAACTTCTTTTAATAAGGGACATATTAGTTTGCATTCTCACTAGCAATGCAGAAGTGTTCCCTTTTCTCCACATCGATGCCAACATAACATCTGTTATTTTTGGATTTTGTTATGTAGGCTACTCTTACTGTAGTTAGATAATATTTCAAAGTGGTTTTGATTTGCATTTCTCTGATGCTTAAAGATGATGAGCATTTTTTTATGTGTCTGTAGGCCATGCCTTTTTCTTCTTCAGAGAATCTTCTGTTCAAGTCTCTTTCCCACAATGAAATGGGATCACTTGTTTTTTTCTTATGAATAAGTTTGAGTTCTGTGTAGATTCTGGTTATCAGACCTTTGTCAGAAACATAACCTGAAAATACTTTCTCTAATTCTCAGGTCTGTCTACTTGATTTACTTACTGTGTTCTTGGCAGTGCAGAAGCTTTTTAGTTTGATCAGATACCAGTCATGTATTTTTGATATTGCTTCAATTGCCCAGGAAGTCCTCCACCTAAAGTATATTCCCAGACCTATTTCTTCCAGTGTTCCTCTTGCACTTTCTCCAAGAATCTTATAGTTTCTTGTCTTAAGTTTGTCTTTTATCCAGTGAGTGTCAATTTTTGTTAGAGGTGTGTATATAGATTCAGTCTTCTGCAAGGTTCAAGCCAATTCTCCCAGCACCATTTGTTAAATAGGAAATCTTCCCCCAAATTTATATATTTGATAGCCTTATAAAAAGATCAAGTGACGACAAGTGGCTGGGTTCATCTTTTGGTCCTCAATTCTGTTCTATACATCTACCTCTCCATTTTTGTGCCAGTACCATGCTGTTTTGATCACTATAGATTTATAGTATAAACTGAAGTCTGGTAGCATGATTCCTTCTGATTTTTTTTTTTTTTTTATTTCTGAGTAATGTCTTGGCTATTTGAGGCTTTTTTCTGTTTCCATATAAAATGGAAGTACTAGTTTTTCCAGATCTTTAATGTATGATAGAGGTGCTTTAATAGGTATTGCATTAAACATGTAGATTGCTTTGGGTAGTGTGGACATTTTAACAGTGTTGATTCTTCCCAGCCATGAGCATGGTATATTTTTTCAATTGTTAGCATCTTCAGTTATTTCTTTCTCATAGTTTCATAGTTCTATTTATAGAGGTATTTCACATCCTTTTTTAGGTACATTAGCAGATATTTCATCTTCTTTGGCACTATTGGAAAAGGAACAGAGTCCTTGACTGTTCTTTCAGCTTGACTATTGTTGGTATATATAAATGCTACTGATTTGTGAGCACTGATTTGGTACCTGAGACACTGCTGTATTTCTTGCTCACTTCTAAGAGTTTTGTAGTTGAGTCTCTG
The DNA here is from genome assembly GCA_963574355.1 of Loris lydekkerianus. Classification (NCBI taxonomy): domain Eukaryota; kingdom Metazoa; phylum Chordata; class Mammalia; order Primates; family Lorisidae; genus Loris; species Loris lydekkerianus. The sequence goes on along the minus strand of CAUYPK010150570.1, from coordinate 14,414 downwards.
GAGTTTTCCAGGTATACAATCATACTATCTGAGAAGAATGAAATTTTGTCTTCTCTAACCCTATATTGATGCACTTGATCCCCTTCTCTTTCCTCATTGCAAGGGCTAAGGCTTCCATTACAATGTTAAAAATCAGTGTAGACAGTGGGCAATCTTACCTGGTTCCTGATCTGAGTGGAAATGTTTTCAATTTTACTCCATTCAATATAATATTGGCTCAGAGTTTGCTGTATATGACCTCTATCAGTTTAAGAAATGTATCTTTTATACCTATTTTCACAACTGTGCTGATTATGAGGGGAGGATGGATATCATCAAAAGCTTTTTCTGCATCAATTGAGAAAATCATATGTTCCTTGTTTTTTATTTTGTTTACGTGATGTATTATATTTATGCATTCATGTGTATGGAATGAGTCTGGAGACCCAGGAATAAAACCCAGTAAGTACTGATGTGTAATTTGTTTAATGTGTTGCTGGGTTCTGTTTCTTGGGATCTTATTGAATATTTTTGCATCTATATTCATTAGCGATATTGGTCTATAATTTGTTTTTTTTCTTGTTGCGTCTTTTCCCGGTTTGGGTATCAGGGTGAGATTTGCTTCATAGAATGTGTTGGGAAGTATTTCTTCTTTTTCTATGTTTTGGAAAAGGATAAGTATTATAGACACTCGTTCCTATTTAAAGGTTTGGTAGAATTCTGATGTGAAGCCATCTGCTCCAGGACTGCTGTTTTGGGGGAGATTTCATACAGTTGATGCTATTTCGGAACTTGATATAGGCCTGTTCAATATTTCCACTTGTTTCTGGCTAAGTCTAGAAAGGTGGAGTGTTTCCAAGTATTGGTCAATTTCCTTCACATTTTCATATTTCTTTTCTTTCTTTCTTTCTTTCTTTCTTTCTTCTTTCTTTCTTTCTTTCTTTTTCTTTCTTTTTTTTTTTTTTTTCTTTTCTTTTCAGTTTTGGCTGGGGCCAGGCTTGAACCCACCACCCTCGGCAAATGGGCTAGTACCCTAATCCTTGAGCCACAGGCACCATTTTCATTTCATATTTCTAAGAATAGACTTGTTTGCAATATTCATTAAGGATTTCTTGAATTTCTGAGGAGTTGGTTTTTATCTTACCTCTGTAATTTCTGATTGATGAAAGTGGGGATTTTACTCTTTTATTTCTTGTTAGGTTAACAAAAGGTTTATCCATTTTACAGATCTTTTTAAAAACCCAACTTTTAAAATTCATTGATCTGTTGTATAATCCTTTGTTTTCAAATTTATTTAATTCTGCCCTAAGTTTGGTTATTTCTTTTCTTCTGCTGGGTTTGGGGTTGGAATGTTATTCCTTTTCCAGGAAAGGAGATCTCCCTTTAAGTTGTTGACTTCCTCTCTTTCCATTTTCCTGAGGAAGGCTTCCAGTGCTATAAATTTCCTTCATAGGACTGCCTTTGTGATATCCCAGAGCTTTATTATCATTTTGTTCCAAAAATTTGTTAATATCCTTCTTGATCTCATCTATGTCTCAGCTATCATTCTCTCATTTAGCATGAGATTATTTAGTTTCCATGTTTTGTATGAGTATGCAGTCTCCTGTTGTCATTGAATTCAATGTTTATTCCATGATGGTCTGAGGAGATACACGGAGTAATTTATATTCCTTTAAATTTGCGGAGGTTAGACTTGTGACCTAAGATGTGATCAATTTTGGAGTATGTTTCATGGGTTGATAAGAAGAATGTCTATTCAGTTTTGTTAGGATGAATGTTCTGAAGATGTTTGTTAAATCTAATTCTTGAATGGTAAGCTTAAGTCCAAACTTTCTTTGCTTCTTTTCTTATTGAAGGATCTTTCCTACTCTGCCAAAGGGGTGTTAAAATCCCCAACTATTATGGTGCTGGAGGATATCAAGTTGCTCATGTCTGTTAGTGTCTCTCTTATAAATTAAGGAACATTCCAGTTGGGTGCATAAATGTTAATAATTGAAATATCATCATATTGAGTGTTTCCCTTAACAATATTAAGTAACCATCCTTATCCTTTCTCACTTTTTTTTCTTTTAAGACCATTGTATCTGCTAATAAAATTGCAACACCTGACTTTTTCTGATTTCCATTTGCCTGAATGATAGATGTCCATGTCTTCACCCTGAGTCTGTATTCATCTTTTAAGGTCAGATTAGATTCTTGTATGCAGCAGATATCTGGCCTGAGTTTTTGTATCCAGTCAGCATCCTGTGCCTCTTTAGAGGATAATTTAAGCCATTCACATTAATTAAGAGTATTGATAAACCTCTTAGTGTTTTGAGTTGTTTGAAACTCCAGTAGACATTTTTAATTCTTTCCTTTTACCACTCTGGAAGTTGAGATTTGTTCAAAATTTTCTGAGTGAATTTACTTTGGTGGTAGAGCATTGTGCTGGTCATTGTGGAGGATGGGTCTGAAAATATCCTGGAGAGCTGGTTTAGTTATGGTAAATTTTTTCTGCATGTGAATATCATCAAAGTATTTAATTCCTCCATCATGAAAGAAACTGAGTTTAGATGAATACAAAATTCTGTTTTGAATATTGTTTTGTTTTAGGAAGTTGAAGGTAGATGACCACCCTCTTCAAGCTTGAAAAGTTTCAGCAGAAAGATCTGTAGTCATTCTAATGTTCTTCTCTTTGTTGTGATTTTCTTACGTCTGGCTGTTTGCAGAATTTTCTCTTTCATATTAATTTTGGTGAAGTTAATTATAATATGTCTGGGAGATGTTTTGTTTGGATTGAGTAGTGCTGGGGTTCTGAAACTGCTGTTTGAATTTCAGTATCTCTTGCCATGTTTGGGAATTTTTCCTCAAATATCTCTTGGAGTAGAGCATCTGAGCCTTTCAGAACAACCTCATCACTTTCAGAAATTCCTATAAGGTAAATGTTTGCCTTTGGGGGGTTGTCCCACAGCTCTCTCAGAATGAAACATTTTTTTTTTCTCTTCACTTCATCTTTCAGAGTTTGTGAGCATTCAAAAGATTTGTCTTCCATGTCAGAAATCCTTTCTTCAACTGCTCCATTCTGTTACTGAGGGATTTTTCTACATTTCTCATATCTTGGAAGGCTACAAATTCTTTTCTCAATGTGTTATAATCTTTGGTGATTTTGTCTTTGAATTCATTGAATTATTGAGACATGTTTTGAATTATTTCTAGAATTTCTAATTCCAACTTTACTTCCATTCTGTTAATCTTTTTTGCCATCCAAATTCTAAACTTAATTTCTTACATCTCAGACCTTTATTTTTGACTGGTATCTTCTGATGTGTCTGCATTGTCATTCCTTGGGGGAGTTGATCTATTTTGGCTATTCATGTTGCCAGGGTTTTTTATTTGATTCTCTGATTGTCTTTCATCATTTGGTTAGATGAACAAGTATGATTAAATTGAACTGGGAACTCTTTGAGTTGTGATTAACCATCCCTTTGCCAAATTCCCGTTGCGGGGACTGGTGACTGCAGCTTTTTCCCTACAGTTTTGCAAAGGACCCATACAGTACTACAGCCTGAGACTCTGGAAACCTGTTTGTTTTGGTGAGGCTAGGTGGCTTTGTCTTATATTCAGCTGGTCTTTGTCCAATCCTAGTGAGTCAATGACTCTGGGTTGAAGTTTCAGATGTAGAGAAATACAAGCAAATAAAACACCCCCCCCCACACACACACAGGCAACAACAGGAAGAGGAAAATCAAACCTTCCCACTACAACACAACCAGGGTACCACCTTAGAGAGTCCTCACATGTTTGGCCATGTAAAGTGTTCCAAACAAATTGTCCAAGTCAGCACCAACTCTAAAGTGGGAGAGTCCAAATGTCTTCAGCAACTAGACAGCAGGGGTCTTCTGGCAGCTCAAGTATGGTTTGCTCCAGTGCTCCCGCCAAGTAGAAGAGTTGGCTCAGGAGGGCTGATGCCTCTTTCCCCACCTTGCACTTTCTTCATCCCAAGTCACTGGTAAACCCACAAGGCTGTAGCCCTTTTCCCTTCAATAAGCAAATATGGCTGGGCGTTGTACCTGCCTGAGTCAAAAGAAAGTCAATGCCTCCTCATGCCAGCCACCACCCTCTGCCACCAGCTGGCAGGGGGAGCTGAATCATGCCTGCCTTAGGTACTCAATGGAAACTTGGGAATGATCCATCTGAGCTCATTCCAAACCTGAGGATAACAAGTCAGCAAATGTTTTTCTTCTTCAGCCACCACACCTTTGCACCAGCCACTCTGCAGCTTTGGTATCCCTATAAGGTGAGATCTGGCTTCCTATGGAAATTCTCAGAGTTGGGGAGGTGTTTCTCTAAAATTATTCCCCAGTGGTATCATTGTACTATCACTGAAGCTTTGTGGGAGGTGTCTTTGCGTTGCTCCAAGGTGTCTCCCATGGCTCCTACGGTTCCCAGAGTAACAGCTATTGTGGCTGCTGGGTCATGCATCTGTGGCAGCTGGAGTGGCATCCAGGTCATACAGCAGCAGAAGATCAGGCAGTGCAGGTCCTAAAACAGCTTGTGTGGCTCACGTGCCTCACACGGTGGCTTGTGTGGCTCTCAAGCCTGCCCCCACTGCTGATTTGCACTTTCACAGAGCCAAGCCTCAAAGCCTCCTCCTTTGTCTTTCTGCACTACTACTGGGGTCACTGTTGCAGTGAAGCTTCACTACTATGGCCTTTGAAATGCCTGATCATAGTAATAAGCCATAGACATTCTGGTCTGTGCAGGTTTTAGGCTTCTGGATCAGCAGGAGAGGGGGGAAGGGTGGAGTGTGCGTTAAAAATGGTGGGGAAAACATTTGTTCAACTTTCATGCCTGGCAAGAGAATTCTCAGGCTCACAACAGGGTCCCTAAGGAGAAGTAGTCCTCACTTCCAGCAACTCTCTCCTATGGGGTGAGACAAGAGGTCCTCATTTCACCACTCACTTGTAGAGATCCCACAGCAATTCCCCCCAAAAAATAACTATCTTGGGGGAGGTATAGACACTCTTTTTCTTTCAAATGAGTTTTGTACCTGAAATTTGCTTCCTTGGAGTCACAGCTTGCCTCAGCAGAGGTGATATGCAGTTATCACAGTTCTCTCTCAGCTTGGCTCCCAATCTTCAGCTCTATTGGGTACTTTCTGGTCATAATTCTTCCCTCTGGATGGGAGCTTCTGTTTAAATCTAGCTACAGCTAGTCATTTTCCTCCTTCCTCCAGAGCAGTCTTCTTTAAAAATTGCCTCACGGCCCCTTGGAGGAGTTGCTCTAATTTTCTTATTCATGGTAACTGAATTTTTTTGTTGTTGTTCCTCCTGTGTGCTTTCTTCTTATTCACGTACTTATACACCTTTTTTCTTTTTATTTCCTCCTTTGCTTCAAGTTACCTTGTCTCAGAGTTTAGATGAGGAAGAGGCCTCTTGGTATGGGGTCAGAAGGCAGAGATGTGTTACAGCAAGTGAAGTGAAGGAAGAGGAAAGGAGAAAAAATAGAAGAGAAAAAGAAGGGGGAGGAAGAGTAGGAGAAAATGAAAATAAAGGAACAGAATAAAAATAAAGCCAAAAAGGGGAGCAAGGGGGACTAATGAAAGAGAATTGAAGAATAGGCAACAGGGAGGACAGGAAATGAGCATGAGAGTAAGAGAAGAAATGCTATTGCTCAGCACGGTGCTATGGCTAAGGGTTGTGAAGAGCTGACCTGGGTGCATTACTCAAAATTAGGAATTTCTTACTTGTCTGTACACAGCCAGACTCTTCGTCTGCCAAAAAGAGAAAGAGAAGAAAAATACCAAACACAAAAATCATGAAGGAAAAGTTGAGTAAGGAAAAAAAAAATGAAAAAAAATAGAAGAAGAAAAGGAGTAATGTTCTGCAGTGTGATCTTCCTACTACTTTCCTCCTAGGACCATGAGCAGCAAGTTCTCCTGACCTTCTTGATGCAGGCTACTGCTGTGGTCTACCTACCAGACTACTGCCGTGTCACACCTGCCCTCAGTGAAGATAGGGTGGAAAAGAAAGAAAAGAAATGAAAAATATATACATATAGAAGAATAGATAAAAGAAGATTAAATGTACCATTGAATCAAATTTAGGAGAGAGAGGGAATAAAGATAAAGAAAGAAAGAAGAAAGGCAACAAACTGAGAAAAAGAGAAAGAAAAACAAGAAACATGGTGGGTGGACTTTCTTAGCTGATGCCGAAGCACTTTATGTGGAACAGATGAGTAGAAAAGTCTCTATCAACTGAAATAATGCATAGGAGTGTAACAGGGTGAGACAATAATTTAAGATAAAAATCTGCAGCCAAATATAATTAAATAAATAAATACAGAAGTCTTTGCTCTTGTTGAATGTAAAAATGGAAGATAGGAGAAGACACACAACTTAGCACAAAGCATAGCACATTGAAATAAGTTAAAAATAAAAATGCTAAACTCAGCCCTACTATGAAACTAATTTATGGCTTTCATATGAAAGCTATAACCCAGGTATAACTTAAGAATATTGGGAAGGGAAAGAAGGAGGGGAGGGAGGGAGGAGGATGGGAGGAGGAAGGGTGATTGGTGGGATTACACCTGTGGTGCATCTTACAAGGGTACATGTGAAACATAGTAAATGTAGAATATAAATGTCTTAATGCAATAACTAAGAAAATGCCATGAAGGCTATGTTAACCAGTGTGATAAAAATGTGTCAAACTGTTTATAAAACCAGTGTATGGTGCCCCATGATCACATTAATGTACACAGCTATGATTTAATAATAAAAAAATAAATAAAGGCTCATGCTGTCTGTAACTTAAAAAAAAATGCTAAAATAGCCTGATGTAAGCAATCTCAGCAACCAATAGAGGAAGGACAGAAGAGAAAGTAAATAATAATAATGATATAAACTAAAATAAAAAGTAAAAAAAAAAGCAACAACAACTCCCCCAAATTTACATAAACATATATATGTGACTTAGGGATTCAACTTTTATAGGAATATATTTTTGCTCCAATATACTTCCTGGACACCAGGTGGCGCTATGAATTTAGGTGAAAACGCAGCATTTAACCTCTCTAGTTCCCAGGCTTAGAGTGTTTGTCAGCTTACTTGTTCCTGGTGGTCTCCCATTCACCTCAGCACTCAGCCCCCACAGATCTGAGATTCCATAGTTCTCAACAATTCTTCAGAGACAGATCTCACAGATTTTGGCTACAACTATTTCTGCAGAGAGCAGGAGTTCCTAGGCCTATCCTGAGTGAAGGTTCTCTCCCCACAGGCAGAACTTAGACCTCTGTGCCTTAGGCCCCCAGCAAGAGGCCCACCTACACAAGCCTCTAGTACCCTTCATCTCAATCCTGTCTCCCGGACTGGAAACTTCCCCTTATAGATGTTTCAACCACTGCCAAACTGCAGTATGATTGCTCCAGACAACACCCATAACTGGCCCTCAAATTATGTTGGGGAAGGCCCACTTCTCCAATCTTCTCAGAGTCCCTGAGCCTGAAACAAGTATAGGTCGTTCCCCACAGGTGCCCAGCAAGATGCTCACTTGTACAAGCTACTGGCATCCTTTTCCACAATGGCTTCCCCCATCTGGGAAATTTTCATCTATGGATGCTTCATTGGTTGCCAAACCATGGTAGAGCCACTCCAGCCAGCACTCCAATGTGGCCATCAAATTCTGCTCAGGAGAGTACCACCTTGATTTCCCCAAGAACCGAAAACTTCCAGAGGTTTCTTCTGGGACCTCCCTGCTGCTGCTGCCACCACCTCTGCCATGGCCTGGGCATGCTCACAGGCAGACACTTGCCAAAGTGTGTTAGTTCTCAGCTCCAGCCAAATCCAGCTGTTCACCTACATGCTGCACACTCTGAACCACTGTTGTACATCAATATTCCACATCGTGACTGATCCAGCCCTCTTCCTCTGTCATTTTGCTCTAGGAAGGCTCAGCTAAGCATCCTGCCCGTCTCCCATCATGCTCTGCCCTCAACTGGGAGAAGATATTTTCATGCTACATGTAAAAGATTGATAACTACAACCTACAAGTAACTCAAGGAAATCAACAAGAAAAAAATCAAACAACTCCATTAAAAACTGGACAAGAGACATGAACAGAACCTTTTCTAAGGAATAGAAAATGACTAAGAGACAACAGAAACATGAAAAAATGTTCAAAATCTCTAACAATAAGGAAAATGCAAATTAAAACCACACTGAGATAAACCCTAACCCTAGTGAGAATAGTTCACATCATAAAGTCCCAAAACAACATATGTGGTATGTGTGCTGCAAGAAAGGAATATATATATTGTTGTTGGGACTGCAAAGTACTTCTATGAAAGCAGTATGGAGATTTCTCAAAGAACTTAAAGTAGCCAAACCATTTTATCCTGCAATCCATCTATTAGGTATTTACCCAAAGGCAAAAAAAAAAAAAAAAAAAAAGACATTTTATAATAAAGACACTTTCACGCAAATGTTCATAGCAGCAGAATTCAAAACTACAGTTCCCATTACTATATGAATTGATTAATGAAATATGACATATTTATATCATGGAATATTATATAGACACGATGAAAGATGATGATATATCTTTGGTAAAAATATGGGTGAAAATGGGGACCATTATTCTCAATGAAGTATCACAAGAAAGAAAAAACCAACACTACATGTACCCAATAATATGTTGGAAATTGTTGATTAACACTTATGCTGTCATGTAGAATCAAAACTTGACAAAATTTAAGTAGGGGGGAAGTAAGCGGGGATGTGCAAATTTCCACACAATAGATACATTTCATGGGTACATCACACACTTTCTGAGTGAAGGGCACACCTATAACTTTGACTAATAATATGCAAAAGCAAACTATATAAAACCTGTATGTAACCTTATAATCTGAAATTTAAAATAATAAATACCAGGTATCTTAAAAATTCATGGTAATGAATATTATAAAAAATGCATGGATTTTAAAAAAACAATTTTTTTCAACAAAACAAACTCATACTAACCTGTTATAATATATGTGAATAGGATCTACTTTGAGAAATGAAGAAAAATAAGATATCAGTTTGAGAAAAAAACTTATGGAGAGAACACAAATTCTACTAAAATAGAAATAGAAACCAACATCAAATTTGTGGTGAAGCTTGGGTGGAAGTATGGTAAAATCAATGAATGATTTACAAGAAGTTTATGAGGACAATGTCACAAATAAATTATTAGTTTACAAATATATAACTCATTTTAAGAAGGGATGAAATGATGCTGAAGATGAAGCCTGCAGGGGTGAGCCATTCACATCAATTTTTGAGAAAAGTAATCTTGTTTGTGGCCTAATTGAAGAGGACTTTAGATAATACTATAAAGCAAAACATTATAGATGTCTCATTTGGTTCAGCTTAAATAATTCTGACTGAAAAGTTAAAATTTACCAAACTTTCTTTTTAAGTAAATTTATTTCAGTTTAATGTGAGGGCATAAACAACTATGTCAAAAATATTGATTTTGTTAGGTAGAGTCTCTCTTGCTGTTCTGTCCCCCACACAGAAAATGTGCCAACACCCCCACCCTGTGCAAATTAAGTGAGAACACCCCAACCTCCTCCCTCTAATATCCTTACCCCCAATTTTTTCTCCTACGTGGGCATGAATTAGATCATATACTGACTTCATATTAGTATTGAGTACATTGGATAATTGCTTTTCCATTCTTGTGAATCTTTACCAAGAATAATGTGTTTCAACTCTATCCAGAATATTACAAAAGATAAGAAGTCAGCATCTTTTTTATGGCTGAATAGTATTCCATGGTGTGCATGTACCACAATTAGTTAATTTATTCCTGAGTTGATGGGCATTTAAGTTTTTCCACATCTTGGAAATTGTAAATTGAGCTGGAATAAAAAATCTATTACAAATGTCTTTATGATAAAATTATTTCTTTTTCTTTCTGGATAGATGCCTAGTAGTGGGATTGCAGGTTCAATGGGAGATTTAATTTGAGTTCTTTGAGGATTCTCCATACTTCTTTCCAAAGAGGCTGTATTATTTTGCAGTCCCACCAACACTGTAAGAGTCTTCCCCTCTTTCCACATTTGCATGTGCCCAAACTGTTGCAAGCAGATCAGCTCCAGACAGAATCAAATTTTGTGAGTTTCAATGGGAAATCATTAAAAATCTACCTAATAGTCATGATTTAGCCCCTTTGAATTTTTTAATTTAGTAATTGAAAAAAAATATATTCAAAGGGCATTTGTTTTTCTTCAATCCGTATTGTAAAACACTAATTCTGACATGGTTAGATTTTTAGGGCTGTCAGTTCTATAGGGATGGAATAAATGGCTGGTGTCATCACTCACAAAAAAATGTACACAGCTATGATTTAACAATAAAAAAAAGTTACTTAGCATGGAGAAACAAACAAACAAACAAAAAAAAGTCCTGAACATGATGTAGCTTATGTTAGAAATAAAGTTCATACAGATTTTTATTTTTTAATTTTAGTTTTCCACAAACCTTTAAATTTCCCTCACACCTTAGGAAGGCATGGTAATGAAAAATAATAAATAATAAACAGACACCCAATAAGTCTTGTATGACCAGTTTTTCTGTCATTATTGGAATATATTATCATTTTCTTGCAATAGTTTGTTATGAAGCACCATGAACTATGAAATAGTCTACATTTGAATATTTAGAATTGCATTTAGCTTGTCAAGAAACTCAGATCAGAAAAGTTATACCAGACAACTAACTGAAGGGCAAGAGTAGTTCACTCTGGGTCTAATTCTCAATGAGTGCAGTGGCAGGTATAATTACTTATGCTGCTAATAGTAGAATAAGCATAAGTTTAAAAATGTGACTTCAGCATATTTTTGGTCCTGAAATCATACCATGTAGGGTTTTACACATAAATTTGTTTATACAGAATGCAGAGGGCCAAATCAAAGGACATTTACTTGGTTGTTTCTATAGTGTTTGTGTTCAGGAGATAAGGGTGGGGCATAAAAATGTCTTTCTCAGAGCCTTAACATTTCTCATTTATTTGCATACCATTTCACGAGTTTTAACAGTAAAATACTACTATCCTTTCTTCCTTAAATGTTTTATATTTTATAGATAACCTAAAAAATGATTAGGAATTCTAAGAACCAAAATGATAGGGATACAATGTTGCAAGAGTAGGAAAATGGAAAAATTTTGATCTTGAAAGATACACAGAGAGCATTTAGACTTCCTCATTTTGTAAATTAATATACTCAAGTCCAAAGATATTAGATTGATGACTTACTTGCATAAGTCCATACTTTCAGTGACTTTCATTAATTTATCTATCAATACATCCATCCACTTACTCAGTTATATTGTACTATCTATTCACCAGGTTCTAAATTGGGCACTGGGGTAGAAATATAAATAAGGACCCTCAAGGATTATGGCCTAGAAAGGGAGACAAATGTATAAACAGACAATTTTTTTCTGTGATAGATTGGAATGATAAACATATGCAGGGACATTTATGAAAAAAAAAGAAAAGATTGCATCACTTACCTTGGGGTGGGATAAGCTATTGGATGAAGAATCCTGGAGGACATAATACATGAAGTGGAAGCTGGGTAAACAAATTAGAGTAAACCAAGAGGAAGCTGGTGAGAGGAACTGTAGGGTCCCATCTGGGGTGCCACTTGTCAGGCCCCATCTGGGGTGCCACTTGTTGGGGCCTGGGACTGGCCAGGTCTCTGGCCAGGTTAGCTCCAGGCGTCCTCAAACTTTTTAAACAGGGGGCCAGTTCACTGTCCCTCAGACCATTGGAGGGCCGGACTGTAGTTAAAAAAAAAAAAAAAAAAAAAAAAAAAAACTATGAACAACTTCCTATGCACACTGCATATATCTTATTTTGAAGTAAAAAAACAAAACGGAAACAAATACAATCACACTGCCTTATGTGGCCCGCAGGCCGCAGTTTGAGGACCCCTGGCTAGCCATTGACCGCTGTGCTGTCTAGCTTGGGAACAATTACCCTTATGTGCCTGAGGGCTATTTGCCTTAACAGGAGAGAGACAATCTTCCAGGGAGAGAAAACAGTCTTAGAAAGAGAATGAATCTTAGCAGTCTTCCATAGAGAGACACTGTGCAGGTGTTTTGAGGGCAGGAGATGGGAAAGAGTCAGAGTAAGTGGGTCTGTGAAGGAATGTGCACTCCCCGATTGCCTTCTCCTACAGCTGCTTATAGACATAATCACATGCCTACTTGCACCACATGTGTAGAGACTTCCAATCACTGATGTTCTCTTGTGAGCTCTCATGTTAGGAGAGCCAAATCCTTTCCCAATGCCCTTATCACCAAGGTGTTATATTACTGAGATGCTACTGGTCTTTCTTATAATTACAGAGTGTTCCAAGCATTGCTCTAGCTTCTTCTTCTTCTTTTTTTTTTTTTTTTATTTTAAATTGGTGGGGCTGGCGCCCTACTCCTTTAAGCCACAGGTAACACCCATAGCTTTTCTCCTTTTCTTAAAGCTATATGGTCAACTTTAAGAAATTTTCATTCCATGCAAAGAAAAGAAGGAGCAAAGATGTGGAGATGAGAAATAAAACATGATGTGCACGTGAGGGAATTGTATGACATTCTACCTTGTTAGAGATATATATACAGAAGAATCTCCAAAGTTGACCACCTCCCTACATTGACCACCTCCTTAAGCTGACCTAATTTTTATACACTGAAAATGTACCACAAGTAGGTATCAATCAGTACAGTAGGCTTGGTTCCTTATGTTGACCACCCCTGTACATTGACCAGTTAAAGTCCCCTGTATGGTCAACTTACAGAAGTTTTACTGTATTGTCAATCAGATTTGAGGATGTGGAATTAAGGCTGAGGAGTTTGTAAGAGATGATACTAGAGGACCTTATATTTCATGTTTAGGAGCTTGGTCTTCATCTCATAGGCTTTATCAAAAAAATAAGCCCTTGTGCATTTTATGTGAAATGTCTGAAAAATATATTCCATGTTTCTGAAAACATTTTTATTGTGCATAATTCATCACAGTCTTAGTAATAAAACATGGATATGTTATGTTGCTTCAATAACAAAAATAGTGTAATAAAAAGAATGGTAAAAAAAATGTTTGGGAAGTGCATGAAATTCCAGATGTATTAGCTAAATCAGAAGTTTTTCCAGTTTTGAAATTTCTTGGATAAGGAAATATATGTCAATATTAGAGTAAAATCCAGATTGGAAGGTATCCATGAATGCACATATTTCCACATTCACACACAAAAAATTACACTGTACAGTTTTCATTTGAGTAGCAATCCATGACAGAGATATATGTTATAGAAAAGTAAATACAGTTTAATGGCTCTTATCTGATAAACAGATTATATATATATATAAAAAAACGGTTCTTGTCTGATAAATCATTATATATATATATATATATATATATATATATATATATAAACACAAACACATATATACATATATAATCTTAGTTTTATTTACCATGTATTTTTATTATTTATTTATTTATTCTTTTTATTAAATCATAGCTGTGTACATTAATGTGACCATGGGTAACCACACACTAATTTCATGGACAGTTTGACACATGTTCTTCACACTGGTTAACATCACCTTCCTGGGATTTTCTTAGTTATTGTGCTAATATATTTACATTCCACATTTATTAAGTTTCACATATACCCTTGTAAGATGCACCACAGGTATAATCCCACCAACCCCCCTCTTTCTGCCCACCTCCCCTCTCTCTCCCCTCCCTTTCCTCCTTCCCCCTATTCTTAGGTTGTAACTGGGTTATAACTTTCATGTGAAAGCCATAAATTAGTTTCATAGTAGGGCTGAATACATTGGATACTTTTTCTTCCATTCTCGAGATACTTTAACAGGAAGAATATGTTCCAGCTCCATCCATGTAAACATGAAAGAGGTAAAGTCTCCATCTTTCTTTAAGGCTGAATAATATTCCATGGTGTACATATACCACAATTTATTAATCCAATCATGGATCTATGGACACTTGGGCTTTTTGCATGACTTAACAATTACGAATAGGACTGCAATAAACATTCTGGTACAAATATCTTTGTTATGATGTGATTTTTGGTCTTCTGGGTATATGCCTAGTAGAGGAATTACAGGATTGAATGGCAGATCTATTTTTAGATCTTTAAGTGTTCTTCATACATCTTTCCAAAAGAAATGTATTAATTTGCATTCCCACGAGCAGTGTAGAAGTGTTCCCTTTTCTCCGCATCCACGCCAACATCTCTGGTCTTGGGATTTAGTGATATAGGCTAATCTTACTGGAGTAAGATGATATCTGAAAGTAGTTTTGATTTGCATTTCTCTGATGATTAAAGATGATGAGCGTTTTTTCATATGTCTGTAGGCCACGCACCTGTCTTCTTCAGAGAAGTTT